>CBVK0100465731.1:0-10801 GCA_900067695.1 Picea abies | reverse complement strand
TCTCTCTCTCTCTCTCCATTCAAGTACCATCCTGCAAAAGGAAAACCATTTTTTCAGTCAATCTCTTCAAAAAAACTTGTTTGCATACATGTACGTGGGCTACAGTGTTAACAGTCGCATGTAGGGCCACATATACACGGGCAAGCTTTTCTTTACATGTGTACATGTCTACATATATGAGACCCTATAAATTATAGCTCGCGTACACCCTAATTTATATAGTACGCCCTCAAATGCTCAAAAAATGGGGACTTAATTTGAAATTCAAACCACTAGAAATGAATAGGAGGGCAAGAGCACTTACTTGGTCTAGATGGTTGTCAATTTTGTAGCTCGTAGCTCCCGCAATCAACACTTGAATATCGTGGGCAAATTGGTCCAAAATGCACTATGTGGGTAAAAAATTCAAATGGTATGGTAAAATTGGTTATTTTTACTATTAATAGAAACATTTTATCAACTTTACATAATTTTGTCTAATATTTTGACCTAGTGGACTAATAGTGCAATGGAAGGAGTTCGTTTTGGTGGTTTTGTCCAAGGATTTTTGCGGTTTCTAGCATAATGTATCTCGTTCGTGACTTCAGCAAGTATTTTCCAACATATAGGATAGGTTGTCACTCCATTTTACATTTTTGCATTATCCTATGACTGTAATATGTATGCCTTAAGTACAAACCCATTTATTAGCGACACAAAACCTTCTTACTGTTATTAGAAGTGTCGTTATTGAATGGTAGAGACTTAACAAACATGGGTACCCTAGTTAGAACCTATGTGACATATGGTGCCCATGTAGAGATTATTCCACAAGACCAGGAGTCCCTTATTTCCAATATGACTTGGCATTTGAACCTCATATTCTTACTCGTAAGCATTCTGACCTATACCTATGGGACTTCCACCAAGTCTTAATTAAGCTCTTTTTTGACTCTATAAAAAAGTGAAAAGATTGTCGAGTGAACTCATCTCTTTCACACTCGTTAATTGGCTTTGAAAGGACGTCTATTTGGTGTAAGTTTAACCCTTTTTCAGACCAAGTAGACTAATTTCGAAAAATTAATACTCTAGTCATTGGTGGCTAGAAGAGTTCGTTTGGGTATTGTTTTATACTTTTTCGGGCCCAGGGGACTAAATTTACGAAAAAGAACATTCTTTGGAGTTAAGTTGTAATTGCATTCCATTATCCTGCTTGCAGTATTGAGCCTATTTTCAGTTCCCGCTTTCGCGTTCTAAGCCTATTACCTCAACAATTTGCATCACCATCCAAGCAGAGCCTTATTTATATCCTTTGCAGCTTGACACCTTGTACCCTAAGAGGAGACATTCCCCCGAGTGTCCATGTCTTGTATGCACTTCCTTGCATTGAGCATATGTATGTTCCATCGCTTGGAGCTAGTTGCTTACTTGTGCCACTCATTTTCTCTCTTGTATCATCGAATTCATTTGTCTATGAAAAAACAAAAAAAAGAGGGGCAAGAAAAGAATATTATCTCATATTGACAACAATTGTGTCACCTTTGGGTTTAGCATGACCTTATGAAGTTGAGCTCGTTACTTAGATTTTACTCATCCAATTGGCTACTCTTCCAGTCCCTATGGAGAGTTTGATTGGTGCCTCTTGCATCACAAAGTTTCATTATCAAGTCTATGTTGTTGGAGTCCTCCATATGTCTCTTGCTCTTGTTCAAAGGATGTCTATAAGCCTGTGTGAACCATTTCTCATAACTCTTGACTTTGCATGTCAGCCATACCCTCAGTGTGTCTCAGAATCACATGAAGTTGTAGTCTTACTTTCATTATTGGTAGGTAACCTTGAACCCAGCAGTCGACATCTCGTCATTGGTCATTGACTGGGGAGTTTCCCTTGTGTTCAATGACAAGAAATCTATTCACACATTGGGATTTGTGCTGTGTATCGGATGCCATTAGCCTTATTGGTGGTTTCCTCTCCTTTGTCGACAATTTTCCTTATTGGTTGTTATTCAGAGGGTCTCTTTCGTGCACTGCTTGCATCCGGTGCAGGCAAGAGACGCACAGGGTTGTTGGTTCGTGAACATACTCTTTGTTTGAGTTCCTCCAAATCATCAAGTTATTGCTTTGTACCTCTTGTTGACTGATGAGAGATGCCTTAATCCTCTCCTTTCAGCAGGTCTCCTTCCATCAACATCAACTCATCTACTCTGGAAATGAGGCCTAGTGTCCTATGAGTACCTAGAGGCTTCCAGTCATCAGTGGCAGGTTCTCCCGCCATCGACAATTTGGAATACATCAATGTCTCTTGATCGATGGATTCTTCAAGAGTTCGACCTTAACACCTTTATTAACACTTGTAAGAATGTACTCGATGCCTTGATACCTACTTTCATTATCGGTAGGTTGTCTCGCATTTGTTAATGGTATATATTAATGATCGATAATCAAACAAAGTCTCATTGTGTTCAACCTCAACTCCTCTATTCACATGATGTAGACTTGCACCTTTGGCGGATCGTGTAGAAGACTTAAAGACATCAATTTATAGTAGCATCTTTCTTGAGTTGTTGCTATCATTCATTGGACCAGTACCTATATGACTTCAGTGATCATGGGAGATCAAATTGTACTCCATTATATACATATATCTTTAGATTGATTTTGAGACTGGTTTTCACTGGGCCTTGTTTGTGACTATGACAACCTATGGCATGTATCTACTTTCTATTGCCTATTCATGGCCATGAACAACTGTTTGGTATATTTCCACATGGATTTGCAGTGTAATTCAAATTGGCATCCATGCGTACAAAGTCATTATGGATTGTAATATTCTCATGAACAACTAGTTCTTCCAGTTGAGTCTCCATTACTCCATTTCTAGGAATTATAATGTATTTCGGCCATCACATATACTCCTCTGACCTCACACATTAAGGGGCATCTGTTATAGCAAGTTTTGCTTCACCCCATGCAACTTGCTCAGAGGGCCTTTTCCATTTCCTTATGCAGACTTGAAGTCCCCTTTTGCACTTCGCAGAGCCAAAAATCATATTTTTCCACATATATGCACCCTAACAGTTATACAACATGTGTATACGCGGGTTGCACCTTTACAGACTGCATACATTGGGTTTTGTGCCCCAAATTAAAAATTGTGTTGGGTTTCCATGTCACATCCTGAGATCCATGATCCTTGACCTTCCATACACTAGAAACTTTCTGACTCGACCCTTCAGTTCCATTTGAAAGCTATAAATTAGGCCATATCTAAATCGTGGAAGAGGAGAGAATTCAACTTTTGAGAGAAAAGATACTCTGGAGAAATTTTCACTTCACATTGAGTCTGCATTCTTTTGTACTTTAAAGTTTGAACACATTGTTCAACCCCCAAGCTCTTCCCTCTTTGATAGAGAGCCTCATTGTCTCTCTTATATGAGCTTGCCTTCGGTGGAGGATTAAAGTGGTGGAGGCCTAACTCGAAGGGACTTAGTTTCTCAGTTTCGAGACGTGCCGACATGAAAGTTTGTCATTTATACACTTATGTTGATCATTTTTTAATAGAAATACTCATTTCTCGTCCAATTGATATCTTGCAAATATTTGAATTATTATTCCATGGGCGTATTTGTTATGAATGTTAATGGATTATGTTATTGTATGTGCTAGTATTATATATTATCACCATATGCTTGAGTATCTTGGTTGTTGAGGACAAGTTGCAGGTATAAAGCTTTGAGTCACGTGCTCAAGGGTGGTCTTCATCGAACGTTCGGACAAGGTAGGCTCTTTATCTTTTCTTGTTAGCATTTTCATTTATATAGCATACCTGGGATTAGAGTCGATTTCTGAAGTCATTCTGTCTGTTGTGGTTTACCCCATGCCATAGACTGATTTTCCTCGTAACAATTGTGTGTTAGTCGGCTAGTTGCATGAGTCCATGGTGCGAATGGACTTAGCTAGCCACCATTGTGTCATTTTTCAAGTGATTCGCTAGTGGAATGAAACTTTTAAAGTTATTCACTACAAACACCTCCTTTTAATTAAATGGTTATAGTTTAAAGGGAAACATGTGTGGGGGGTAGTCATTTTCGAATATGAAGGAAATAAGAATATTGAATATTCATGGGAGGCAATGCTACAAACAATCAAGCAAAAATTTTAGCAGTGTATACGGGACTGAATCTCATTCCAACAGACAATCTAGCAAGAATGGTTGTCATTGGTGACTTTGATCTAATAATTAAAGGGTTGCGAAGAGCCATTAAAAAAAAGCTCATCCCAGTCTTATGCAGATATATCATAAAATCAAATCCTTGGAGAAAAAATTCCAGTCGGCCAGCTATCATCATGTATTTGGAAACTAGAATAAACAAGTGGATTCCTTGGCTAAGGAAGGAAAGGAATTTGCTCAAAGCACCCTTAGAATCAATGAGAGCTACTGACAACAATACTTACCATAATATGTCAATGATCTTATGTAAAAAATGCAATCCCTTAAAGTTAATAATTTGGATTAAAGTATTTAATGATTTTTTCAAAGGAGAGGGCAAGGATGTGACCTTAGTCTGCATTAGATTGGACGCAGCAAGTGTCATCCAGAGTTACGACATTCAAAGGAACCTCCTCTTACCGGTGACACGAGGCTTCCATCTCCAGTCACACATATGACTTTAAGTTCGCCCGCTAGTAATTACTTCTATCTCATGTGGATTGACGCAACCATGTGGGAAATTGCCTATAGCTAAGGTTCCCTTGCAATTATTAATCCCCCTCGGCTTGGTGAGAGTTGGCAAACACATGGGATTGACAATTTCAGGGACGATCTCGACATCGATAATGTTAATTGCCTCATTCTTTCATAATTGGGAAATGTCCTTTCTCTGTTGGGATTCGATGTTAAGCTCGATCGAATTTTCAGATAGGGGAGGATTTTCTGAGCTGCTTCAAATATGGACCATTTCACTTCTCAAGCATAGGAGCAAGCACTCAGGTTCTTTTTGGAATTGGTTTTGGCATCGTCTGCATTCTAAATTATGTGTTCTCGTAATGTGGAAGGGAATCAACACTCCATGTGATTGAAATGAATGCAAACAGGAGCGCCTTCAAGAGCAATACAATCAACAACAATCAGAACTGACGGTAGTACAAAGTTCAAATGGCAAATTAGCTTATCAGATACAAGAATAGGAGGCAAAAAAAAATGAAGAAATGGCCATGATTCTACGTGTAGTCAATCGTCGAGCAACCCAAATTCAATCTAAATGTTGTCAGATTAAGAAGCACTCCTCTGATGCTAGGCATTAGAACGCCCTCAGCCCAATAAAAGTTCTGTTGTGTCTTGTGAGTTAATTCAACCCCCTTTGGCTCAGAATGCACACAAACTTTTGAAAGCTACTCCTAATGAGGTGGACACTGACCTTAAACTCAATTAAGTCAAGTTGATGCACTGCAAAATTTATTTTTTGTTATTTTCCTATGTAGCAATCTACCCCTGGCAAACTTGTAGTATTGTTGGGATGTATATGGGAAGCTTTAAGAGAAGACAAGATGTGTGTAAATCAATAACTTTGCTTCAGGTTTTTGGCCATCATGACCTGCTCTATATCCAGGCTATTTTTTCCATGGAACAACCCCTTTTTTAGTAAAAAATATAATTATTTTTGTAAAAAAAAAATGGTTATAGTTTCAAATCATAGAATAAAAGCTCTGGCCTTTTAGATGTTGTACATGGTGTTAATCCACCAGGTGCATGAGTCCAGAGTGTGAATGAATGGAGTTAGCTAATGACCATCAAGTGACTTCTCAAGTGATTTGTGGGTGGAGTTGGTTATGAACCTTCGTTATAAATGTCTCCACTAAAGCTAATGGTTATGGTTTCAGAACTTGGAATGTAACATCCCCAGACACCAACATGTCGGGCAATGCCACAACTCAGATAGTTCACTTAGCTCAACTAGCTCTCATACCAATTTGTGGCATACCCAGCCATAACCTGTTGGGCTATGCCACATAGAGATACTTGTGGAAAAACATACACATCCATATAAACATAGAATGACTATTCTACATATATATAACATACTAATGGAGAAATAACAGTAAGCCTACACATGCAATATATACAACATACACAAGCAATACTCATTAATTATAATGCAAATACAAATACACAATATACAACGAACACATAATTGGTACTTATATTTTAATAGATGACCACTAAATGTGTGCAAACCTTCCACAAACCTCCTAGCCTTAGACCACACTGCTCATCACACTTAGCAGTGGGTCACCCCCGAGCTGGGACTAAACTCCACCGGGCAAGGGAATTCTAGGCTTGGCAAGGAAAACAAGGAAGTTACACAAAACAATAGGAAGGATATTTTATCCCTCGAGCCACTTACACCCACAACCCACAGACCCTCATTCCCCACACACCTGCTCCACCCCCGAAGGGTACACCTTCACTAATACAAGTCCATTGGCTACTACACCTCCTCTACCTTGGGCTTCAACAACAGGATGGACCAGAAATCTCAGAGTATTGTAGCTGCTACGGGACTCCCTTCTAAGAGAACTCACTTCCCAACAAAGTCTCTCACCTGGGAGAGTTGCTCATAGGCCTAACAACCTGTTTCTTCAATTCATCTCCTAACCAACAAGCAACAACATTTAGCTACACATGGACGACAATAGTAATAGAAAATAGGTATGGACATCGAAAATGGCCACAGCCAAACGCTGAGACACAACACAGCTCGGGCGAATACAATTGTGTCGGGATTCACATGACACACATGAGATAACTCAAGTGTGACTGCAGGATTCCAAAGGTGTGTGCTAGATATAAAGGTGATGATGATGGAGAACTGGTTCAATGCATGAATCCCTGGTCAATCAGGAAGGTGACGGACTTCAAGAGAATCGTAAGGGTCATGAGGAAACTCAAAATTGGTCCAGACGCAAGGATGGGAACCACACCAGAGTGGGAAGTGAATCCCCAACAAGCTGGTCTTCCCAGCTATAAACAACATGCGCCCAGGTTGACACATGTCTTCTTGAAGCCGCATGAGTTCCACTTAGCAGTCGTTCCCCTTTCTCCTAGGAACTTAGGACAACATGGCTTATGTCAACCATAACTTTTGGGAAATAATAATAAAATATTATTCCCTTAGATGTAAGCCCTCTAGCTTAGCCCCTAGGCCTAGACACTTAGCCCCCTTCCCTTACCCTACCTAATAGAGTTTAGTCCCCCATAACTCTTCTTCGTGGTTGGTCTACACGCAACAGTGTAATTTTATTAATGATGTGAGTGTTTACATTTACAAAATCATGCTCGTTGGCTTAGCATCTGACTCACCAGCCTAATAAACACATAAGTCTCTCATCTTATAACCAGTCGACTCACCAGCCTATAAACATAATTACAATTCAGCAAGGGCTCGGCCTTGGGGTGTTACAAACCCCTTTCGTTATTTTTGCATTGTCCTTAGTGCAACTTATTTGCACCATAACAACAAGATTTCTAAAATCTTCAAAAAGATGCGGGTACTATGCCCGCATGGCATCTTCATGCTCCCATGTTGCGTCCTCAGGACCGTACCATGTCCACTGGACTTTTACAAGACCTATGGCTCGATTACGGAGATGCTTGATTTTCTGGTCCAGTATGCACACTGGATGCACTTGCAAGACGCCTTCTTGCTCCGCCTGATTAACATTCCAATCAATCACATGATTAGCATCAAGTATATATTTCTTAAGCATTGAAACATGAAACACATTATGTACACTCACGGATGGAGGAAATGCAAGCATATATGCAAGTGGTCCAATATTTTCTAGGATTTCAAATGGCCCACAATATTTGCCGCCAACTTGGAACAGTTTCCTAGCTTCAAGGAACTTTTGTTGACTTTCACTTTCAAGAAAACATGATCACCAACTTTAAACTCCCTGTGGGTTTTGCCTTTGTCTACGTAGATTTTCTGCATGTCTTGGGTAACCTTCAAATTATGCTTATTATTTAGCATTTGCTCTTCCATTTCCTTGAGCAACTTTGGCCCAATTATTGCTCTATCAGCTGGGTTGTCCCATCTTATTGATGTGTAGCACTTTCTGCCATAAAGTGCTTCAAGCAGGCTCATCTTCAATGATGCTTGATACCCATTATTGTAGGCAAATTCTACCAAGTGTAGGTATTCTTCCCATTTAGATGGTTTGTCCATCACATGCATCCTTAGCATATCTTCTATCACTTGGTTCACCCTCTCTGTCTACCCATCAGACTCAAGATGATAAGCAGTGTTGCAGTTCAGATTCGTTCCGAACCGTTTGAATAACCCCTTCTAGAACTTTGAGGTAATTTTCGAGTCTCTGTCATACACAATTGTCTTGGGAATACCGTGCAATCATCTTAGTTCCCTCATATAGATATCAACAACGTTAGTTGCCTTGTGAGTGGTCTTCAATGGAATAAAATGGGCAGCTTTTGTAAGCTTATCCACCACCACCATGATGGAACCATGTTGCTTATTTGTTTTGGGTAATCTTGTGATGAAATCCATTGTCACCACTTCCCACTTCCACTCAGGAATGGGCAATGGTTGTAGCAACCCAGCTGGGTGCCTATGCTCAGCCTTGACCTTCTGACACTCCCTACATCTAGCGATGTATTCGACAATTTCCTTCTTCATACCTAGCCAAAAGTAATGGCTCTTGACTGCTGCCACTGTTTTTTGATATCCAAGGTGCCCAACATAAGGCACATTATGCATTTCTTTCAAGATCATTATTCTCAATTCCTCGAAATTAGGTACATAAATTTTGTTTTTGTATAGGAGTGTTCCATCAGCTTCCAATTTATAATCTTCCACTTTCTGTAGCATCTTACCTTGTTGTAGCTTTGTCACCAATTCCATGTACTACAAATCTGCATTTGCAGCTTCCAAAATCTTACCTTCAATATCAGTTTGATACATGCTAATGGTCGTAGCATGTAGTTCATGCACTCTTCTGTCGAGTGCATCAACCACTTTGTTCTCCTTTCCTTTGATATGCTTGATATCAAAGTCATACTCACAAAGGAATTCCAACCATCTACTATGCCTAGCATTTAAGGTTGGACGATCAAACAAATACTTCAGACCATTATGGTATGTCCTTGGTTCAAACCTCTTTCCCATGAGGTAATGTATCCATTTCTTTAGAGTGTGTACAATGGCCGCCAACTCCAAATCATGAGTTTCATAGTTCTTTTCACGCTCTTTCAATTTTCTAGACTCATAACATATTACAAACCCATTTTGACTGAGAATTCCACCCAATCCTTCTTTACATGGATATGTGCAAACCACGAAATCTTCATTTGGATATGCAATCCTCAGAATTGGAGCACTGGTTAACAATTGCTTCAATTGTTGGAAGCTTCTCTCACATTCTTTTGTCCATTGAAATTTCTTCTCCTTCCTTTGCAAGGAAGTGATAGGGTGAGCTATCCTTGAGAACCCTGCAATGAACCTTTTGTAATAGCTAGCTAGACCCACAAAGGATTTGATTTCTGACACATTCTTCAGCACTAGACATTCTCTAATGGCTTCTATTTTCTCAGGATCCACGACTATCCCATCTTTTGAAACAGTATGCCCCAAATAATGGATCTGCTTTCGATAGAATGAGCACTTTCTCAATTTCGCATACAGTTGGTGCTCTCTTAGAACTTGTAACACCATCCTCGGATGATGTTCATGCTCTTCCTCTGACTTGGAATACACCAGGATGTCATCCAAAAAGACTATGACAAACTTTTCTAGATATTCTTTGAATACACCATTCATTAGGCACATGAAAACAACGGGTGCATTTGATAACCCAAATGGTACCACTGTGAATTCATAATGACCATACCTTATTTTGAAGGCGGTCTTATTGATGTCTTCATCCTTTATCCTTACCTGGTGGTACCCTGACCTGAGATCTATTTTTGAAAATATCTTGGCATCCTTCAACTGATCAAAGAGATCATCAATCCTTGGCAAATGATACTTGTTCTTAATAGTCACTTTGTTCAATTGTCTGAAATCGATGCACAATCTTAATGTCCCATCTTTCTTTTTCACGAACAAGACCGGGGCACCACAAGGTGACACACTTGGGCGTATATACCCCTTCTTCAAAAGTTCTTCAAGCTACAATTGCAATTCTTTCAGCTTTGGTGTACTCATTCTGTAAGGAGTTTTTGACACTGGAGCTGCTCCAGGAATCAGGTTTATAGAGAAATCAATATCTCTCTTCGGTGAGAGTCCGGGTACCTCCTGGAATACATCTTCAAAATCTTTTATTACTGCATGGTCTTCAATATTTGACACCTTATCCTTAGGTGCTTCATCCATATGAGCTGCATATATTTCACAGCCTTTCCTATAACACTTCTTCAACTGCGTTGCTGAGATTTCTCTAACAGTACCTGCCCTTGGGATTCCTTGCACTTTCCTTCCTCATTCAGGAAAGTGAATGCCTTTTTACGACAGTCTAAGATGGCATGGTGCTAGTCCAACCAATCCATCCCAATTAGGCAGTCATAAGAAACTAAAGGTAATTTATTCAATTCGTCCCTTGTGCTCAGTCCATTCATGTCCACTGGACATGACTTAACCAACTCAATAACCTTTCTCTTAACTCCTATAGCCAACTGCACTAACCAAGATTTTCCATGCTTACTTCTTGGCAAATGCAAACTTTCCACCATTATAGGATCTATATAACTATGACTAGCTCCTGAATAAATTAAAATAGTAATGGTTTGGTTGTTGATCATACCTTC
>CBVK0100465730.1:0-16956 GCA_900067695.1 Picea abies | reverse complement strand
GTCTGCTGAGGAGCAGAAAAATTACAACAGGATCCCTTACTTGGTGGATTAAAAATTGGGCTTCTAGGTTCTTGTGGGAGAAGAAGAACCTCTCTCTCATGGCATCATGATCTAGCTAGGAGGTGAACAATTGAGGAATACACCAAGAACATGGTTGATATAATGGCCAGATTTGATATACCATTATAAAATAAATGGGTGTGAGTTTCCAAACCCTTTTGGAGCTGACCATTTTAAGAGTTGAATTTGGAGTGATCAGAGTACAGTGTCCAAAGAATTGGAGTGTGACTCCGAAGATTTCTACATACCTTAGCTCGAATGTATGAAGTTGCAAAAAAATAATGTTACATGTGAAGAAGGATGGGATTATTTGAGATAAAACATAATAGTAAATATTTTTTAATTCCTTTCTTTTCCCATCCCAATATTTATATGTATTTAAATTAAACTATACGAAATTCAGGATGGAGTTGTGTTCTAGGGAGGCAGTGAATTATATATATATTAATTAAGGTTAATCAATTTAAGTATTTTATAGCCTAATTAAATTCCTCATTTTATAGTATAATTACTCATAATTATCATATGAGTAATTATTGAATTAGTGCTAAACTCCTTCTAAGGGGGAGAAAGAAAAGGTAAATCCCCATTAATTATCGGGCCATAATTATTAAGTAGAAGTGTAATTACAGAGGTATATAATTAGTGAATACTAATTATCCCTAATAATGGTTTAATAAATAAATACAGAGGATAAATACTTTAGGAGGATATTAATTAAGTATCATAAATCATCTTACGAAAAATGGAAAAATATCAGCCTATGGTCGAGTGAGCCTATACGCCTTATGTTGACATGGTGAGTCGTAATGGGTCCATGTGTCGAGTGGATATTGAGACACATGTCACATTCAGAGATGGAGTATTGATTTTGTGGATGATGGATTTTCCAACAAGGTAGCTTGGATTCCCTTAGAATGACATATGTCGATCATTAACAGGTTGACGAGTTGAGTGGGGTATAGTAGGACAATTAAAACTTAGGCATCGAATGGATATTAGTCGTCAGTCGAAATATCTTGAGTGCATCAAGACCATCCATAAAGGAAAAGGGAATATTCCTCGATACCCCAAATTCGAAGCAGTGAGACTGCTCGAAGCTTTCAAACTCTGAATGGATGGTATTGAAAGGGAATATTCTTCTATACTATATCTATTGGAGGTAAATAAAGAGTGAGTTGAGAAAATTTTGAGGGATGATGATTGTAGACCTGCATGGATTGAAGTTCCACTGTGGAAAGATAGGCTAGTGCCACGTTAGGGCCAAGTTGTCGCCACGTCAAATGGCATGGGGAACGCGATGTCACATGGATTCCAAGTGGAAGTAAGAGATATGTTTTCTATGTGAACCTGAAAATTTCAGAAGGTCATGACTCACATTCTAGAGTTCAGTTCTAAGTGAAGTTACCATTGTTGGAAAGATCTTAATGAAAGGTAGATGATGGAGATGTGATAGAGAATATTTAGGATCATTAGAAGAAGCAAAAATTTAATACCCCACCACCTAAAAGGTACTTACGGGGTTGGGTGTGTTACATAGCTTATATTTTGGGGAAGGATTTGGTGTAAAAACATTATCAACAAACCTCGACATCCCGACTTTCAAACATGGGGTCAACCCAGTTGCTCACATTTAGTAATGTGAGAAAGAATGGAGAAGAGTATGGTACCGAGATGAAAGGGTGTGGCCACACATGTTCTTGAATACATTGGATTATATACCACATAAGTGGTTTAAAATTGAATAAGTATGTGGATAGAAATTTGATTGGAACAAAATCAAAGGGAATTTCATTAAAGACTTTGAATTCAAAACTGAAGAAGCGCTTTTCCAAGAGGTAGCAAGAGAAATGAATTTTTTTTGGAAAACCCGAGTATCAAAAAAATTCAAAAGAAAGGAAAATATAAAGTCAACATGGCATTGAATTCGACTTGCAATTTTGTGTCAACACAATCTAGAAAATGTAACAGCTCGTCGGATAAATATGGAAAACTCAAATTTTCAGAGGCAGAGTTTTCAATGGAAGAAAAACCGTCCAGGAGTACAAAATTATTTTAAAACATTCTGCTCGGTGTCCAAGGAAGAAAGAAAAGAACAAAAAGACATAGAAAAACATGACTTCCCCTTAAGTTATAAAAAAGTCGTAGAAGGAGAATGCCAACTGGATGAATCTAAAGCACCTAAATGTATGCATGTAGAAATCAAGACTAAAAAGTTCTTCATCTCAATAGATAGTCGACCAAAAATGGCTAGGATAGGAGAATATTGGTCTGACAAACAAACTATGGAAATAGTCGACCTACTGAAATATTACCAGGATGTCTTTGCATGAGATTACATATACCTGAAAGTGTTAGTACAAAAGATGGGAAATATCAAAATCAACCTCATTGATCTGGATTTTATGAGAAGAACGAAATGAATAGAAATTATTAAAATATTTTTAACACATAATAACAAAGATACAATAAAATTGGTTTCTATTCAATAAGGAAATAAGATGAAACTGTAAAATACAGTGGAAAACAAGCTTGTTGGAATGGTGGTGGCTTATCTATGAGAAGAGATGTGACAGTTGTGCTCATTCGCAAGAAAATGATTACAATGAGGCTATGAAAAAATATTTTACAATAAAAATGAATTCCAAAACCCTAGACAACCAAAAACCTAACCCTAGGATATGAAGCACCAAAAGTCACGTGGACCCCATTGGGGTAAGCTAGTACATCAACTTCCCAGTGTCGTAAATTTTGCATAGGATCTCCATTTTAGGCACACGATAGCCCATTAGAAAGTTCTATCCAAGTAATACACATGTTTTCGTCAGAATCTGACTTTGTCTATAATATATCTTTGGCGAGCTCTAAAAATGCAATTTAGGGCCTCAAAACGGCCCCAGATGTCGGGGACCCAAAAACTAGGAAAAAACTACCAAACTGGAAAACTACCAATATGAACCAGTTGGAATAGGTGGGAGACCACCAACATACATGTGGATCGATCCTCCCCCCTTAGGAAGAAATGGTCTCCATTGCATTGAGTTCCCCCATCATATGAGGAAATGTTTGTTGAATTTGGCCCCGAGTGAGCCACTTTCCTTGGTGTAGGAGCTGCCCTACTTTGACAACTCGATAAAGCTAGATCCTTTGATGTCGAGTTCCATTGACATCTGTGTCCACAATATGATCACTATATTCATGTTTCATGCAGTCAGGGTTGAGCTATGTTGGTGTCAACTTCTCTTTTATCTCTAAGGTGTCCAATAATGGTGGGAAATATGGTCGAAGGAGAGCCACATTGAATACTGGGTGCAGGCCAAGGAAAGGGGGAATGTTGAGCTGAAAATAATTGTCACCCACAGCCTTGGTGATGGTGTATGACTCATAATGGAGAGGAAGAAGATTTTTTTAGGGCTCTGTAAGGAATTCTTTTTGTAATAGAAACCAAACTTTGTCTCCCACTTGAAACTTATGTGGCACCTGATGTTGATCATGGTGCTTCTTGTACTTGGCATTGGACTTCTGTAAAATATCTTGAACTTGTTGGAGGATGTGTTGGATCCACTCAATGAAATGGGTGGCTTTGTCATATTCAGGTGGAGCAGGCAATGATTTGGTCGAGGTGGTCGCCAAGGGTAGTCCAACATCCATGGGGCCCAATGGTTGGAATCCCAACCCCACCTGAAAGGGGTTGTGGCCATTTGAGCTATGTAGGTCTCAGTTGTAGCTATGATGGAAATAGGGAATACTCTCATCCCATGTGCATGGTTTCTTGGAATTGTACATGTGCAGTATATGCACGATCATTTGATTGATGACCTCAGTTTGGCCATCTTTCTAGGGGTGGAAGGCAGTGAGTTTGGTGAGCTTGGTGTCCAGCAGTGACCAGAGGCTCGACCATAATGTGATAAGGAAATGACTGTCCCAATATAAGATAATGGTTTTTGGGATTCCAAAATGTACCCATACTTGTTCAAATAAGATCTTGGCAGTGGCCTCTGCTGTGATTCTCTTCTTGTAGGTGACCAAAATCACCATCTTGGAAAAGTGATCAACAACCACAAAAAAACAATCATTTACCCTCTTGGTTGATGGAAGGACTGACATGTAGACTTTTGTCACACAGTTTGTAGTTAGGTCAAAAGGCTAGAAGATAGAGGCCAAACTGGCGTAACAGGAACCTACCCCACCCAATGTCACCACAATGGGGAGGTTCTTTCTCTTTAGGGAGGTTAGGCCCAGGGAATACGTACTTGGTAACTTGGAGTTTTGAAGAAGCTAAGGTATAAAGGTCAAAGTGAAATTCCCTCTTCACAGGTCACCACCAAGAGCAGATAGTTGGGCTAAACAACCAATAATGAAGTGTAGGCCCAAATGAGAACACCTGCCCAGAACAAAGAAACAACAGACTAACATGCAGGCTATGATCAAAGGGTTAGTACTTCATATAACTATCTGATATCAATATATAAGCAATAGATGTTGACGAGATCAATGTTTATTAATACAAAAGTGAAATAATATCAATTCATCAATAAATACCAAGATGATGTAGTAGTCAGTGTGTCCAATCAATCCTTTATTCAATAAATTATTTTAAACCACCATCTAATTGCCTATAAAGAGAACTTGTTGCATCAAGATGGAATAACCAAGAATGATGTTAGCCTTATTAGGGTTAGTAGTTAGTTAGGGTTTCAATTTAGCAAAGGGTTTGAGAGTTTATTTGACCACTATCACTTCAATGTTAGAGGCCTAAGATCAATGCCTAAGGGTAAATGGAGTCAAATTAAGGGAGGATGCAAAGGTTGAAGGAAAAAGGCTAAGGACTAGAGGGAAGGGTTCTGAAGTGCTGCTATGGAAGGGTCCCATAAAAAAAACCCTAGGGGAAAGAGGTTCACTCTAGTGCTGCTTAAGCATGGCCTCGTGCTCTCTCCTCCTTCCTTAGGTTTAACTTGGAAAAACAGCTAGCATAAAAGATAAATCAAGACACGAGAATGTGGTGAGGGAGAATGTTGCTAAAGCAAGGCCCTATCACTGAACCCTAGAAGCAAGAAGGCCCTAGGTGTAGATAACCTAGGCCTGAGATGTCTCCTCCTTATTGGCCTTTAAAGGTATGACTCGCACAAGGGGAACAAGCAATAAGAGTGTAGCAATGGATAGGCTCTTCTTTCCTTCTTAAATGGATGGAAATTTCTCTTTTAGGGGACATGGGACAATGACCTACTTGTGTGTTTGTCCCCTAGGGTTTTAAAATCAGAAAAGTTTATAATAAATGCAAGAATATAAGACTACAACCATTCAATCAAGAAGTTTTGTAGAAAAACACTTACATATCATCATCAAATAGCATTACAAACCCTAGTTGTAAACCTTCCTTCAAGAGAAATGCCAAAAATGCCAAGAAATTCCCTCCTTCAACAAGTGCGCCTCACTTAAAGAAATGAAATACCCAAGTAGGGCACAAAAATAAGATCTCACTAGGAGATTGAGTGTTGTGTTATGTCAAAATGAGAGTAAAAACCCTCAATATATAGTGTATCATTGATCTTAATTAAATTTTAGGTCATAAAAATGGCCGACAAGACCAAAATACTGTTTTTTTACATTAAAATGTCAAATTAAAACCCTAACTAAGCTGTAATAAAGGTAAAATCCCTTTCAAGGGAGGCGGTAGCCCCTTTTAGGGTAGTTGAGACATCCAAGAGCAAAACGTTAGCCCCCCAGGGGCTTCTCCAACATGCCACACGTGCCACTACTGCTCAGTCTGCCTCCAAGAATGACCATGAATATGAATGACATCATGGTAAGGATGGGGATGCTATGAGCCTTTCAAGGCCAATTTTCCACTGAAAAGGGGTCATTCCCCCTAGGCCGAGCTCTGCCAAAGTGCCTCTAGTGAAACGTCCTCTTCTTCTCAGGTGCAAAACCTAGGTCAAACACTGTCCTGTCTCTGCCCCTCTCACGGGTTCTCAGCAACCATCTAATGGGCTCTTCAACCCCATGGAGGTCCAAACTAATAATATCCCCATGTGTACTAGTCCAAGTGGTACCTGTCCATCAGGCATGGTCCTGCACATCAAAAACTACACCCTCCATGGGCTCATTAGTCACCGGGATCATAGCAATGTCAATCACATTTCATCCTTAATATTATCAAAAACATGCAAAAAACCCTGACACATCATTCAATAGCTCAAAGACATTACAAAAATCCACAATACAAGATCGAAGAAAAAGACAAAACATCCTATTGGGATACTACCCACAAGAGACGAGAAGTTTCCAGGAAGGTTCCATCTAAGCCATGTAAATGAGGTGATGTGACTAGGGGATGTCTAGAGAAGTGGGTAGAGTGAGAGATAGGGATGCATAATGTTATCTGTGGGTGCCTTTGTAGAAGGTGAGTTGTACCCGTCATGGATGCAATTTTTTCCAAGCCCATTCTTGCCTTTATTCTTTCTTTATTTGCTTTTTCTTCTTCTTTTTCTTTTTATTCAAGGTCTAACCAGAGGAAATTGCCTTGGCATGGTGAACAGAGCTGACATTGTTACCCACAAGTAATTTCATAGAGAATTGAAGGTTGGATCGTGATTAGACCCCCTTTCTCTTGTCCATGCAACCAAAGGTCACTGCCCTGGCGTGGTAACCAGATAATGGCAATGTCATACTATTAGGTACCCATGAACCTAATAGGTTGGCTTCTGATGAGAACCCCTATTCTCTTGGCTAGGTCTTGTTTATTATTTTCTAGGTCCCTCTTGTTTCTTGCTGAGAGGATTTTTATTGCCTTCTTAGGGATCCCTGGGGGAGGAATCACGAGGTTTTATTTCTAGGCTTTTATCTTTTACCAACTGCTTTTACCTTATGGGCCTTTAGCCCCTTCTTCCCATGAGATAAGGTGCAACCCCACAAACAGATCATCCTAATGCCCGAACAAGGGGAATGGGACATATGAGAGAGAGATAAGATGGAAAAGTGGTGGTATGATGGGAGAGAACGATGGCTCTTCAGAAATCCCCCCGGTGAAAAACCAAAACCCATGGGTAGAAGCTTGCTAGGACACCCTTCCAATACCCCCAATCATGGTCAAGTGGGTTAATGTAAGATTCAAGAAGTCGCCAGATATAAAAGGAGTCATATGCATATATCCAAAAGTTATAATGATCAAAAGTGACACATACCATGATACTTGGACCAATTACCTCATGGAGCAAGATCCTTCTCCGATACAAGACCAAGACAATGGTGATGGATGTTGTTGCTGCTGACAAGACAAATATGATGAAAGAAGAAAAGGATGGGCCGTCTAGAGCCATGCTCAAGTGAATCCTTCTCTCGGTACTCCATGTCTAGGACATGTGGGCCTCGAGACATGATCTCCTAGTTATCCCTAGAAATCAGGGATAACATCTGGCCCCAACTCGGGGACATGTGCTCACCGTAGAGCACATGAGAACCTCAACATCTCTAGCATAACCTGCATACCTTCTCAAATCGATAGGGGCATCAATAAGAAAAATGGGGCGGTAATGCCACTCCAACATATATAGACATATATATATATATATATAAACTGAAATAAAACAATCAACAATGCAAATGTAGAAGAAAACTAACATGAAATGCAAATGGTATAATACATGAACACAAAATGCCTACTTACCTGTACTTACCTCTGAAGTCAGGTTACCCCATCCTGGTGGGGTTTGAGGAGGTTCCTGTTGACGAGCACTGTGTGCCTTTGTCCCTCCAGTGTAGACAGGTAATAAGAGTCGTTAACTGACTTTATTCCAACATTAAAAGGGCCAAGCCAAAAATGATTGTTTCATTTGATATTAGCAGGCTTCCCTATATTGGCATCCCACATCCATACTACGTCCCCCTCCTTGTACTCTCTGACTTTGAAATTTGTCGTTCCTTGAGCAACCCTAGTGTATTGTGTAGAGGGAGGGTGGTGGGATTCTGCTATAAAGATTTCCTGCTACGAAAGATGGATCCATACATCATCTTCCACTTTCTTTAGTATTTTCACAGTCTCAGATTCCTAGCCTTTGAAATCGTCAAGGAGTTGTTGGTATTCCTCTTTCTTGATCCATTTAATCTGATTAGAATTTTCCTCCTTTGTAAAAGGCGTATCTTCCAGAGAATATTTATGAGGAGTCTGTCTGGTTTTGTCACGTGATTTGTCATCTTTGATGGAATCACTAGGCTCTTGCACATAAGTTGTAGTCATAGGTACATTCTGTATATGACCAATAGTTCCACCTTTCAATGGTCCATATGATCCTTGGAGAAAGTTGTCAAATCGCTCTTTGACAGATGGTACCTTGATGACTTCTCTCATCAACCCTTTCAGTCTTGGATGTTTTAGGAAAGATTACATCCAAAGGTGGGTTTTTTGTTTGGTCATCAGCAGGTTGGTTCAACTTCTTTCTTCTATACACCCGTAACTCTTGTTTCTTTAGCCTTTCTTTTGATTATTGGTCTAGTTTGTTCATTGCTGCCATTCTGGCTGACCTGGCCGCTTCTTTTATGGCCTCTTGATGCTCTTCAACAGTGATATTTATTTGAGGGACTTCTATGGTGTATCCTATATTGTTCACTTGTTGATGACCATCATTACTGTAAGGACACTCATGTTCCCAATGTGCTTCACTACATTGGAAACACCAAGGGTTTTCATCCACAATGATGGTGCTTGGAACTTCTATGTCTTTAAAAACATCTTTGTTCCACTCAATGATATTACTTACTCTCTATACTGGATAGCCATATTCATCTGAATATTCAAAGATACTAGAGGCATCGTCGGGATAATCACCCCAATCTGTGTCTTCTTCTGTCAAGGGAAATTTGGGGCCATCTTGAAACAAGTATGGATCCATTGATTTGTAATCACTAGGTCCAAGATCATCTATTAATGATAAAGAGGGCGTTTTCTAATCTTTCTCAAACTGACCGGTTTGTAATAGTGTGGGAGTCCCCTCAAAATATAATTTGTCATCCAGGTCTTGTTTTGTCAAAAAATGAACGATTTTGCGAATTATTTCAACCCTTTGCAAGATACAGGACATACTAGTGTCTAAGTTGTTTCCATTATGTACCTAGGGCTCTTCATACCTGTTGGTTTCATTCATGTCTCAATTTTCCAACATTGGTATGTTCAAGACAAACAAGGAATCTTCAAAGTTAGGATTTTTATGAGTGGCCACACCCAAAACCCCCGATGGTTCATGCTGTCTTGAGATGTTTGAGACATTGTTGATGTTTGAGAAAGTTATGCTCCATTTCCTTTTGGGAGGCATGAGTTTTACCTCCAGAATTTCTAGGTAATTGGGTTCAGCTTCGGTGATATCCTCGTGACTATATTCTCAAGTGTCATTATTGTATGAGAGATTGACTTGATGGATTTAGTCTTCAAATTCTAGGTTCTTCTCAATCTGACAAGAAAAATCTTGTGCTTCTTCTAGAGTCGAGGGTGACCGATCTTTGAGAGTGAACTACAAAAATCCTTCCAATGAGTTCAAGTAGTGTTGGAGGACAACTTCTTCTGAGAAACTAGGTCTGATCTTCTTGAGGAGAAGGTTGAACCTATCATTGAAATCCCTAATTCCCTCGCTAGAGGCTTTGCAAATATCAATATATTGAGAGTAAAGGGAATCCATGCTTTCTTTTTTACACCAATATTTCTTGAAGGCTTGTTCAAGATCTTCAGGGGTTTTGATGCTTCCTTTTGAAAGTTTTTTAACCCATCTTCTGACACTTCTGGTGAGTGATCTCACAAAGAGCCTTAAAAAGACATCGGGGTATTCTTGTCTGGATTGGTGAAGATGGAATGCATCACATAATTTGTTCCAATGAGAGTTTCCATAGGATCCATCTTCCCCTGAAAACTTGGCTATCCAGGACTCAACCTTCTTGGGTAGATCATGTAACCCCACTTGGGTGTTAAGTAAGCTTAAAGGACCAAAGATTTCTTTACGAGACTATTTGGGAGAACTTACAGGGGTGACAGGATTTGTGGAGGTCATAGTAGTAGATGAAAGTATATATTGACACCCACTACGGGTCATCATTAGCTATTTTTGGAGTCGCCAGATGATTTTCTTGAAACCATCAAAGGATAAGGGAAAACACCTTAGTGGAGTCACCATGTAAGCTTGTAAGATAAGGCTTCTTGAGGAAATTCTTACTGAAAAGATTTGTCGTTTGAGGATAATTGACTCAGTGTTCCCCGGCAGCGATGCCAAAATATTATCGCACAATTTGTAGATAGGTCAAAAGGCTAGAAGATAGAGGCCAAAATGGCGTAACATGAACCTACCCCACCCAATGTCACCACAATGGGGAGGTTCATTCTCTTTAGGGAGGTTAGGCCTAGGGGAGACGTCCCCGGTAACCTGGAGTTTTGAAGAGGCTAAGGTATAAAGGTCAAAGTGAAATTCCCTCTTCATAGGTCACCACCAAGAGTAGATAGTCGGGCTAAATAGCCAATAATGAAGTGTATGCCCAAATGAGAACACCTGCTCGGAACAAAGCAACAATAGACTAACATGAAGGCTATGATTCAAAGGGTTAGTACTTCATATAACTATCTGATATCAATATATAAGCAATAGATATTGACAAGATCAATGTTTATTAATACGACAGTGAAATAATATCAATTCATCAATAAATACCAAGATGATGTAGCAGTCAGTGTGTCCAATCAATCCTTTATTCAATAAATGCTTTTAAACCACCATCTAATTTCCTATAAATAGAACTTGTTGCATCAAGATGGAATAACCAAGGATGACGTCAGCCTTATTAGGGTTAGTAGTTAGTTAGGGTTTCAATTTAGAAAAGGGTTTGAGAGTTTGTTTGACCACTATCACTTCAATGTTGGAGGCCTAAAATCTGTGCCTAAGGGTAAATGGAGTCAAATTAAGGGAGGATGTAAAGGTTGAAGGAAAAAATCTAAGGACTAGAGGGAAGGGTTTTGAAGTGCTGCTATGGCTAGGCCCCAGAAACAAAACCCTAGGGGAAAGAGGCCCACTCCAGTGTTGCTTAAGAAAGGCCTTGTGCTCTCTCCTCCTTCCTTAGGTTTAACTTGGCAAAACGGCTAGCATAAAAGAAAAATCAAGACATGAGAATGTGGTGAGGGAGAGTGTTGCTAAAGCAAGGCCCAATCACCAAACCCTAGAAGCAGGACGACCCTAGGTGTATATAACCTAGGCCTGGGACATCTCCTCCTTCTTGACCTTTAAAGGTATGGCTAGAAAAAGGGGGAGAAGCAATAAGAGTGTAGCAATGGATAGGCTCTTCCTTCCTTCTTTAATGGCTGAAAATTTCTCTTTTAGGGACCATGAGACAACGACCTACTTGTGTGTTTGTCCCCCAGGGTTTCAAAATCAGCAAAGTTTATAATAAATGAAAGAATATATGACTACAACCATTCAATCAAGATGTTTTGCATAAAAAACACTTACATATCATCATGAAATAACATTGCAAACCCTAGTTGTAAACCTTCATTCAAGAGAAGTGCCAAAAATGCCAATAAATGCCCTCCTTCAGCAAGTGCGCCTCAATTAAAGTGAAGAAATACCCATGTAGGGTGCAAAAATCAGATCTCACTAGGAGAGCCAGTGTTGTGTTATGTCAAAATGAGAGTAAAAACCCTCAATATATAGTGTATCAATGACCTTAATTAAATTTTAGGTCATAAAAATGGTCGACAAGACCAAAATACTATTTTTTTTACATTAAAATGTCAAATTAAAACCCTAATTGAGGTGTAATAAAGGTAAAATCCCCTTCAAGGGAGGCTCTATCCCCTTTCAGGGAAGATGAGACATCCAGGAGCAAAACGTTAGCCCTCTAGAAGCTTCTCCAACATGCCACATGTGCCATTGCTGCCTAGTCTACCTCCAACAATGACCATGAAGCTAGATGACATCATGGTAAGGATGGGGATGCTCTGAGCCTTACAAGGAAAACGTTCCAATGAAAAGGGGTCATTCCCGCTAGGTCGGGCTCTGCCAAAGTGCCTCTGGTGAAACGTCCTCTTCTTCTCAGGTGCAAAACCTCAGTCAAACATTGTCCTATCTCTGCCCCTCTGACGAGGTCTCAACAACCATCTAATGGGCTCTTCAACTCCATGGAGGTCCGAACTAATCATCTCCCCATGTGTACCAGTCCAAGTGGTACCTGTCCATCAGGGATGGTCCTGCACATCAAAAACTATGCCCTCCATGGGCTCATTAGTGATAGGGATCGTAGAAATGTCAATCACATTTCATCATTAATATTATCAAACACATGCATAAAACCCTAACACATTGTTCAATAGCTCAAAGACATTAAAAAAATTTACAATACAACATCGAAGAAAAAAATAAAACATCCTATTGGGCTAGTACCCACAAGAGACGGGAAGTTCCCAGGAAGGTTCCATCTAAGCCATGTAAATGAGGTGATGTGGCTGGGGGATGTCCAGACAAGTGGGTAGAGTGAGAGACAGGGATGCATAATGTTATCTGTGGGTGCCTTTGTAGAAGGCGAGCTATACCCATCATGGATGCAATTTTTTCCAAGCCCGTTCTTGCCTTTATTCTTTGTTTATTTTCTTTTTCTTCTTTTTTTTATTTTTATTCAAGGTCTAACTAGAGGACACTGCCTTGGCATGGTGACTAGAGCTGATAGTGTTACCCACAAGTACTTTCACAGAGATGAGAAGGTTGGCTCGTGATGAGACCTCCTTTCCCTTGGCCATGCAACCAAAGGTCATTGCCCTAGCGTGGTAACCAGATAATGGAAATGTCATATTCTTAGGTATCCATGAACCTAATAGGTTGGCTCGTGATGAGAACCCCTATCCTCTTGGCTAAGTCTTGTTTATTATTTTCTAGGTCCCTCTTGTTTCTTGCTGAGAGGCTTTTTATTGCCTTCTTAGGGATCCCTGGGCGAGGCGTCTCGAGGTTTTACTTCTAGGATTTTATCTTTTACCAGTTGCTTTTACCTTCTGGGCATTTATCCCCTTCTTCCCATGAGATAAGGTGCAACCCCACAAACAAATCATCCTAATTCTCGAACAAGGGGAATGGGACAGATGAGTGGGTGATAAGATGGAAAAGTGGTGGTATGATGGGAGCAAACGATGGCTCTTCAGAAATCCTCCCGGTGGCAAACAAAATCCCATGGGTACAAGCTTGCTAGGACAACCTATTGATCCCCCCAATCATGGTCAAGTGGGTTAATGTAAGATCCAAGCAGTCCTCAGAGATAAAATGAGTCATATGCATATATCCAAAGGTTATAATGATCAAAAGTGACACATACCATGATACCTAGACCAATTATCTCATGGAGCAAGAGCCTTGTCCGATACAAGACCAAGCCGATGGTGATGGATGTTTTTGCTGCTGACAAGATGAATCTGATGAAAGAAGAAAAGCATGGGCCCTCCAGGGCCATGCTCAGGTCAATTCTTCTCTCGGTACTCCATGTCTAGGACCTATGGGCCTCGAGACATGATCTCCTAGTTATCCCTAGAAATCAGGGATAACATAGTCCATTGAGATGGATTCCCATGGCCTGTCACGAGTAAGAAGAGAGGTGTACATGCCCTATTTCTCAATTGTTGGTTTGGAAATAACATAGGCAGTGCAGGGATGATTTTATGGAAATTTGTTTTAAAATGTAGAAAACTTGGCGAATCTTACTAATCATTCGTATGCCAACTATAAATATTTAGCGATATTTTTGTAAAAATATTCAAATTTATAAGGATTTTATATAGTTTTTATAAAATTTTGGAGATTTTTAAGGTAAAATAATTTTATCCTATAGAATTTGGGCAAATCATTTTTAAAATAACGAATCTTGTTTTTGAAAAAAACATGGAAAATTAGCCCATGAGTGAAATTTATCCCCTAAAATCATCCATACTGGACCTGATATACTTGCCAACATCATGTCAAAGTTTTGACCAGTAGAAATGTTCCTGCAGCACTGCCACTATTTTTTCGATGACGAAGTTTCCTGCCACCTGACTATAGTGAGCTTCCCAAATCATCTTCACTCACTCTCTTGATGGATTGTAGAGACTACCTAAAGAACACAACAACCCATATTGAAGATGGAAATTAGCGACAAATAAGTTCTCTCCCAACATTTGGTAGGTGGTGGTGAATTTAGGGTCTGTCTCATAGAGGTGCGTCCATCCAGAGGTCTTGTGGCCGCAAGAGTCTATCATCATGGTGAGTGTCACGACTAGAGGTCAATTGAGGCAATCAAAAACTCGATTGGTACTTCCTATTTTATACTTGATGTTGAGGCGGAACTGATGCAAGTATGTGGACCACTTTTGATGGTGGTCATTTTCCAATTTTCCTTGTATCTGGATGACCTACAATGGCTTATGTTTAGTGTGGATTATTGCCTCCTTACCAATAATGTAATGTCTCCACTGGTGGTAGGATTTCACAATGGATTACATTTCTTTGTCTTAATTAGGGTACTTGTGGACAACATCTAATGGTGTCTCACTACGATATGCCACGGGGTGGATGTGTTGAGTGAAAATAATGCCCACAACATAGTCTGAAGCATCTATCTTGACCTCAAAGGGATGTTGCAAGTTCATTAATGAAAGTACTAGGGATGAGCACAAGAGCTACTTAAAATCATCGAAAGCTTGTTGTTGAGACAATACCCACACAAATATCTCCTTACCACCACCCCTGGTTACTTGGCTAAGGACCCTTGTGATATGAGAGAATCCCAGCATGAACCTACGATAGAAATTGGTGAGGCCCAAGAAGATCTAAAGCTTATTGAGTGTGGTTGGGGTTATCCAGTCATGGATGACCTGGATCTTGGTTGTATCCACATGCACATCATGATGATCAATGATGCATCCTAGGGAATGGACCATGTTCATCCCTAAGGAGCATTTTTCCAAGTTGGCATATAGCTTGTGTCGTCGCAAGGTGTGTAGAACCTGCTAAATATGATACAAGTGTTCCACCCAACTCTTGTTGTAGATGAGGATTCCATCCAGATACACCACTACAAAATTATTGGTGAAAGGTCGCAGGATATCTTCCATCATCCTCATGAAATTTGTTGGAGCATTTTTCAAACCAAAGGGCATGACCAACCATTTGAAAATACCTTCTTTTGACTTGAAGGTGATCTTCAATACATCTGTCTATTTTATTGGGACCTAGTGGTATCCAGAATTCTGATCAATCTTACTGAAATGTTTGAGCCCCATGAGCTGATCAAGGAGGTCGTTGATTCAGGGAATCGGGTATCAGTTCTAGACAATGATTTTATTTAGGGTTCGATAATCAATGTAGAGTCACTAGGTCCTATCTTTCTTCTGTACCAGCATGATTGGGCTCCCACAAGGTGATGAGTTGGGACATATGTGCCCCTTGTGGAGAAATTCTAGGATCTTCCTATTGATCTCCTCATTTTTAAAAATAGATCGGTGATAGACTGGACGATTGGGTAGAAGTGTGTTAGGGGTTAGATCGATTGGATGCTTGACCTAATAGTGCAGAGGTACCTCGATAGGTGAGGAAAAGACATCTGTGTATTCTTCCATGACCTTATCCACTTGCTTCTGTTCTGTGGAGAGATTGGTCACAGAGGCCCTGGATGTGGTTGCAATATTTCGATCAATCTGAGAGCGAATCATGAAGAAGAAAAATTTCCTAGTCTGAGCGATGGCATTGCTACATTACTTGGCAAAGATCAAGGAAATAACACTAGGTGGGACTGCCTTAGGTATCTTGTATAATTTCCTGTTCAAAGTAATAATAACACTATGAGGCCTAGACTCATATACATGATGATGTTTCCATATATAAGGTTGGCCCAAAATAAAATTACAAACTTTGAGAGGAGAAACATTACACAATACCTTATCTTTGAAGGGCTTGATGACGTATGCAAATCAACACTGTTGGCTGACGTGAAGATCGCTTCCTTGGTGGAGCCAACCAATGGTGTAGGGATGTGGGTACGACGTTGTTGGCAAGGATACCCTCTTAACGACCTTTGCTGAGATGAGGTTCTTATAGATACTGCTATCAACGATGAATCGCAGTGGGGTGCCTTTTACCGAAATTTGTGAATGGAAAAGGTGCTCACCTTCTTATTGCATGTTTGGTTCACTAGGTTGGGGCTTGGTGGTAGCAACGATGGAATTGGGTTTCACGTCAATGATCTATCTCCCTCTTTTAGGTTCTGACTCAAAATTGGAACCCACATGTGATTAAGAAGCTTTCACTTCATCCACCAGTGACTTCTTTGAGTGGCAGTCATCAGTGTTATGCCAAGTGCTCTTATGGAAGTCACACCACTTCCCAGTATCTTTCTTTGTCTTTTTGGTGTCCTTCTTTGCTTTTGGCTTCGATGGGTTGTCTTGATGTTTTCTATCTTTGCTCTATCCTTTGTTTTGTAGGTTGGGGCTGCCCTTTCCTATCTTTTGCTGTGAGGGGTTCCGAGTCCAAAATTGTGGTATCTTTTGTTTGAGCTTCTGCTCGATTTTGACAATATATCGATAGGCCATGGCAAAGGATGAGATGTCCAGAAATTACATTTTGTTCTATATGTATCTATGTAGAGAACCATGATACTTGAGCACCATATTTATATTAGAATATTTGATACCCAACTTGGTGTGCAAGGTATGGAAGATATTTGTGAACTCTAGAACTGCTTAGTTTCTTTCTTGCCGCAGTGTGGTCCATTTTGTATACAAGTCGTCTGTTAAGCCCTAATGTTGGCTCATTACCCCTTAATTGGGGCATATTAGAGTAGTAATGCTATTTTATTTATGTCGGATTTAGGCCATTAGTTGTAATTTAGATTAGTAATGTTATTTTAATTATG
>CBVK0100465711.1:0-11827 GCA_900067695.1 Picea abies | reverse complement strand
GTCCTCAACAATAATGGATTTGTAATATTTTATGAGTGCAGGAAGCTGAAAGAGCACGAAAAGAACTATGCCACTCATGATTTGGAGTTGGCGGCCATCGTTCACACTCTGAATAAATGGAGGCATTACCTCGTGGGAGGGAGGTTTGAACTGAGGGAAAACCATAGTGGTATGAAGTATTTGTTTGATCAACCAACCTTGAATGCTAGGCATAGTAGGTGGTTATAATTCCTTTGTGAATACGACTTTGATATCAAGCATATCAAAGGAAAGGAGTACAAAGTGGTTGATGCACTCAGTAGGAGAGTGCACGAATTACATGCTACAACCATTATCATGTACCAAACTGACATTAAGGGTAGAATTTTGGAAGCTGCAAATGCAGATTTGCGGTACATGGAGTTGGTGGAAAAGCTACAACAAGGTAAGATGCTATAGAAAGTGGAAGATTATAAGTTGGGAGCTGATGGAACACTAATGTACAAAATCATAGTTTATGTACCTAATGTCCAGGAATTGAAATTTATGATTCTAAAAGAAATGAATAATGTGGCTTAGGTTGGACACCCTAGATATCAGAAAACTATGGCAGTAGTCAAAAGCTATTACTTTTGGCCAGGTATGAAAAAGGAAATTGCAGAATGCATCACCAGATGTATGGAGTGTCAGAAGGTTAAAGCTGAGCACATGCACTCAGTAGGGTTTCTACAACCTTTACACATCCTTGAGTGGAAGTGGAAAGTAGTGACAATGGATTTCATCACAGGATTGCCCAGAACAAGCAAACAACATGATTCAATCATGGATACCCTAACGCATCTCCAAAACAAAAAATAGTGAAGTCGTCCTATGTTGCTTCCTGTGAAGCGAACGCAATTGTAGTCGCCTAAGCCTTGTTGTGACTTAGTGTTAGGTTTTTTCCTTTATGGGTGTCCATACCCTTTTTTCCCTATTTCTATTTTTGTCACCCATAACTGTCTGTTGCTGAGTTGAATACTAGTTGAAGAGGCATGTTGTCAGGTCTATGAGAAACTTTCCCAGGTGAGAGAGCTTGTTGGGAAGTGAGTTCTCCTAGAAGGGAGTCCCATAGAATCTACAATACTCTAAGACTTCTGGTCCATCCTGTTGTTGAAGACGAAGGTAAGGGAGGGGTATTAGTCGATGGACTTGTATTAGTGAAGGTGTATCCTCCTCTGGTGGAGCAAGCGTGTAGGGAATCAGGGTCAGTGTGTTGTGGGCGTAAGGGGATTCTAAGATAAAATAACCTTCCCGTTGCTTTGTGCAACTTCCTTGTTGTCCTTGCCAAGCCTAGAATTCCCTTGCCCGATGGAGTTTAGTCCTAGATCAAGGGTTACCTACTACTGAGAGTGATGAGCAGCGTTGTCTAAGGATGGGAGGTTCGGGGAAGGTCTGCACACAGTTGGTGGATTTACTCCAACTAAAAGATAAGTATCATTGTTGTGCTTAATTATTTATTTTATGCATGTTTTGTGATGCTTGAATATTATCATGTATTTCGTTGCATGTGGATTTACTGTTAACCTTGTTTGAATCTGAAATGGTAGAAGTAATTGTGTGTTATCATGATTAAGTGTTTTAAATTCATTAAAATGGATATATATCATATAAGTGTATATTCTACATGGTAGCATTACCCGGTCTCTGGAGGGTCAAGGATGTTACAATCACGATGGATCCAGATACTACACCTATAGGAATGTCAGCAGATGATTCAAAAAAGTTGGATCAGAAACAAAGAGCACAATCTAATTGTGTCTCTCAGATTTAGTATTACTAAATGCGTTAGGGAAAAATACAACCACGAAGTTATGTGATAAGTTAGGGAACTTGTATCAGTCTAAGTCCCTGTAAATTGTTCCTGTGGAAGAAGTTGTATAACTTGAGGATGAGAGATGGAGACTTGGTGATAAACATTTTGAACACCTTCAATATTATGGTAAGTCAGTTATTATCTATTGAGATTAAAATTTCATATGAAGATAAGTGTATCAATTTACTGCTCTCTTTACCAAACTCGTGGGATATTCTAGTTGTGGCCATAGGTAGTAATACAACTACTTTGAGTTTTGATGATGTGGTCTCATCCTTGTTGTCGGAGGAGATGAGACAAAAGAACATGGAAGGACAGAGCACAAATGCATTATTGGCAAGAGGACACTCTAAGGAAATAAATAGATGTAAGTCCTCAAGTGGGAGATCTAAATCTAAGGGTATATCTAAATCTCCCGGAAAGTTTGTAAAGGTATGCTAGAGATGTGGAAAATAAGTTCACTTCAAGAAGTAATGTAGATCCAATAAAATTGAGAGAGTGAAGGGATCTGAAAGTGCTCCCTCTATAAAAGAAAAGAACTCCAAGGAAGAAGGAGGGAATGTGTACTTGGCTTCTTCAAGTACACATGCATATCACAAGGCATGGATGGTTGAATCAGGTGCATCCTTTCATATGATTCCCCACATGGAGTGGTTTTGTGAATATGAAAGGTATGATGGAGGTAATGTTTTCCTAGGTGATGACTCGACAACCAAAATCATAGGACGAGGAAGAGTCAATTTAAGGATCATAGATGGAAGTATTATAACACTTCCTAGTTTTCTGCGCATTCCAGGATTTGATAGAAATTTAATTTTTGTAAGTAAAATGGACGACGAAAGGGTAAAAATAATATTTGAAAAATAAACTTGCATGATGGTTCGAGGAGCAATGGTGTTGCTGAAGGGAGTTTGGATTCGAAATATGTATAAGTTGCAAGGAAGAACTATTAGTGATGGTTGTAACAGTTCCATTGTTCGTGATATTGGAGCTGAAGAAGAAACAACTCTTACAGTCTTTGGAGAAAAGGTTATGTTTTGACATCAAATACTGGGGCATATCAGAGAGAAGGGTCTTCAACTACTACATAGTAAAGGAACTGTTGAAGGTATATCTAATTGCTCTCTATATTTTGATTTCTATGAACATTGTGTATATGGGAAGAAAAATCGGGTCATAGCCCCCTCTGGTGCAATGAGGGAAGAAGGACTTTTACAGCTAGTGAACAATGATGTTTTTGTACCTATGTTGGTTCCATCATTGGGAAAATGTATGTACTATGTCTCATTTATAGATTAATTCTCGAGGAATACTTGGATATATTTACTCAAGAAGAAATCTTAAGTCTTTAACAGGTTTAAATAGTTTAAGGCTCTTGTTGAGAATCAAAGAGAGAAACAAATTAAGGTTTTGAGGATGGATAATGGTGGAGAGTTCCGTGGGAATGAATTTGAAGAATTTTTTAAGAAATGTAGTATAGAAAGGCAAAATACTGCTCTTTATACACCTCAACAAAATGTAGTTGAAGAAAGGATGAATGTTGGTTTATTCTTTCACTTGTTGTTGGGATAAACTAGGTTTGGATTTCAACAAGTTTCCAACAAAACCCTCAAAAATATTGTCCCTCTTGGTAAAATAGAAGGAAACGATATGCACATGGTGCACAACGTAGTCTCACCCAAGATAGATTTCATGGGTGACTGCAATAATCAAGTGTTTGCAGTCTAGGAATGAGTGGGGATCTGTGAGTGTATTATTTCTTTCTTATGCATTACCCTTGTTAAATATTCAGTTACTTCTATGATTTTTTTATCTTTAAACATATGCATGCATGGTGATATTTTTATTTTAACCATTCATTCATATGCTAATGATAAACATAAAGTAAACATTCATTAAAAATCACACGTAACACAAAGTTTACCATGGTTCACCCCCTCCTATGGCTATGTCCACAAAGCTTTGGCTCTCTTCTCTTTTATTCAATCTGTTGAAAAATATTGCATTGCACGCATTACATCTATAGTAATACAATCCATATAAGGGTAATATCCCTATGTGAGGTGGACTAGTTCACATTGGGCTCCACAACCTATGACCTAAACTTCAAGGACTAGCTTATTTGACTCTTGTACAAGACTTATTACAATCAACAACATAAATCCTCCTTAGTAACTCTGACTACAACTCTCTTTCTCTAGACCTCATAGGTATTTATTTATACTACTCTATGGATTATATCCGTTATAATATTTGTCAAAAACCCTAACCCTATCATGGTTAGGCTTTCCTACCTTCGTGCCACGTTTCTTTTCCTCTTGCATGTTGCTTTTCCTTATTTTTCTGCATTTTTCTTTCTTGCCACCTATTGCTTGCGCTCCAACATTAGGTATTCCCTTCCAAAGTTAGGTATTTCCTCAAAATAGATCCTTCTCCAAAACTAGGCATGTTCCCAAAATAGAATTCCTTCTCAAAATAGGCTTGCACGCAATAGGCCCCCAACACTGACATGTGGCTCATCCCTAGCCACTCAGGAGGTGCGCTCTCCTTGAAAATTCTCTGCCAAGCTGTGAAACTTTCCTTCTAATTTTTCCCTTTTTTATCTCGCTTTCACATCTCTCTTTGTGAGATCTTCTACCCTATGTGTCGTGATGTGTTCCTTGAGAGACTCTGCACTCTCGACATGATCCTGAGCCATCCTTGTCTTATCCTCATCCAGTTCCACAATTATTTGTGATTCTTTCTCCTCGAGAGGTTCTAACTAGGTTTGCCTGGCCTACTTGTTATTCTGCTCAGTCTTCAATTCTATCTTCAGGGTCTTCATTTCTTGTGCACCCTTCAACCATTCTATAATTATCATGGCCTTTTGTCGTTGCTTTAGCTTTTGGATTGTAGTGTTGATTTCTTCCTCTTATTTCTCTAGTTGTTGGACATTGTCATCTTCCTCCAACGTCATCCATAGTTGCGTGGTCTTGTCAAAAATTTACGTGACCATTTTAGCTTCTTTCTCCATCATTTCTACTTGCATAACTGCCTGATGTTCCCTTTCAGCTATAAATTCAGGAGGAGTGGTTAGTGTTAATATTTCTTTGAGTTCCTCGATATTATTCTTATAGTCCTCAAGAGTCTGTACGATGATTTGAATCTGTTCTTTTGCATTGCTCACGACTAGTTGCACAATGTCTAGAAATTTAGTGAAGAGTTCCTTCAGCTTTTGTTGCAATTTATTTACGCATTGCTTCTCTTCCTTTGTCTCCAGTTGGACCTGTTCTATCACAATTTCTAGTGCATCCTTTTGATGTCTGGTTACTTGCAATTCTACCACATCTTCTTTGACTCATGATTGCACTTCTTCTGTGACATTGACTTGTAGCTTGTACAATTCCTTTGTTGGTATTTTAGCCAATACCAACTGTACTTGTGCCAAGTATTTAAGTGGATTATGTGTTATAGCCTCATCGACCAACAACATATATGTTGTTATCTATAAGCTTGGACTTTCTTTCACTATGAGTTGGATTGTGTCTTGTTCATTATACGTGGTTTTGTCCCTTGCCTCTATTGGTTGGGGGATCTGTTATGCTCCCCTATCTTGTCTTTGGGCTACTTGTATATGTTCCAAGACCTACTTAATGTTGGCCAACTCATTTCTTATCCTTCCTCTTTGGTTCTCAACCTCCTCATATTCTTTTGTTGTGTGTTCCTCCACCCTCTCTGCGATTAGATCAACATCATCCTTAGTGATTGTGTATTCTAGGATTTGTTTGTGGGCCTTAGCCTTCTTGCGTGGCCCACTTATATGTATTATTGCCCATTTTGGTGGCCCTATTTTTTGCAAAGTATTTTTCAATGAGGTTTCCTGTGTCGTTGTGTCCCCCCTTCCTTGTTCTTCCTGCATTGGTGAATTCTCCTTCTTTCCTATATGCACATCCTTCTTTGGGGTGCTTCCCTTCTTCTGTGAAGTTTTCTTTTGACCGGGCTTCACCTGATGTGTTGGTTTCCTGGTCATGATGCTTCCCCTGTAGATGTCTTCATTGACACTGCTTGCACTTATTTCCCTTTTGGCATGTCCTTGGTGATGAATGGGATCTTCCAGTCATCCTTCTAGTCTCTCATTTCCCATTCAACTTCCTCTGTGTTGATGCATAATCGAAGTTGTAGCCATTCTTTCTTTGGATCCCTACGCACTTGGATCCACGTTTTGTGTCACATAGTCTTAAAGTTGACTATAACCTAGTACTGCATGACCACTTCTAGAGTTATCCTCAATGTGTTGGATATGTTGTCTTGTATGTCACTAAGATACCGAGAAAAAGTGTTGGAATTACCACTTCTCTGCTTGGAATCAGAATTTCTTCCCAACGATGTGTATCATGTTGTGCGACATCATCCTACTCTATCACATAAATACGAGTATGTAGGCTCTTTCCATCCAATTAACATTATCAATATAATGATCTAGGAGTAATGGAACTTGGTTCCCAAGTCCTGTGCATCCTTTTGGTGATCTAAGAATAAATTTATCAAGTATGGGGCCCAATTGAGCATGGTACCATTTGTGCACTATGTTGTTGCTACAAAAATCCCCATGGGGACCTCTTCCTTGTGATATTTTCGAAGGCGTTTGCATGCCCTTAGGTTTGTTTCCATCCAGGTGGCTACATTACTAATCCTTTTTATAATAATTCTGTGCGAGCGCCTTTTTGTCCCATAAGTTTTCTTCATCTCCTCTATGGGGGATTTTTCCTTATTTTTATCATCCAAGTACTGTGCAATATTTTGGCCATTTGATGGTAGTCCTGTGATGAAGGAAATTAATTCCACATCAATTGAGACTAGTTAGTCCAACCACAAAAATCCTCCATTGAGAACCACCAACAACTGCTTGATGCAGTATTTCACATATTCCCCCCTGTCAAAGTGGGGAATCTCCAACAAGTTAAGGATCCATTTGTTTACTAAACCTGCCACCCACTCCTTTGGTTTCATCACTGGGTCTCCTAACAAACCTGTTCTCAGGCTCTACATGTACACCTGTTATGCAAATTATGGGAATTTTCTGTTGTTAGACACGTCATGGTCTGCATACCATAATCTCTAGACACAACCCAGTAAGCTTGGTGTGGCCTACACTCCATCTAGAATATGTGGAAAAATAATCGAGGCATCAGGATACTTGCACGGGGACCGCGTGATGGTTTGTTTCCCCTTTTTCTTTGCTGGAGTGATAGATGTCCCAGCCTCTAGTTATCCTTCCCATCCCAACTCTAGTTTCCCTATGATATCTTCAAGCTGCACTTCCTCCTGTTGCATGGACCCCACCAAAGGTTGTGGCCTTGGCCTTTCAAAATTTTTCCTTTCATTGTCACCACCATTTGCTTTGTGGGATGCTTCATCCCTAGAAGCTTGTTGTGGGTTTCTCGTTGCTAATGGGTCATGGCACTATGCATTTCCATCTGAATCAGTGTCCATCCCATCCATCATCGGGGTCTCATATTCTTCCTCTACGAGTGTGGAACTCACTGGTTCGACCTGTGGCAAAGGAATTACATCAACATTGATGATTACCTTTGTCTATGTAAACTATTGTTTTGCTTCTGCGGTGACCTGTGGCTACTGCATGTTTTCCTTGTTGTTTGGCTAGGTGTATGAATATTTGTAGGTTCCATGGTGGGTCTTCCTTCCTTGATTTAACTTCAGATTCTATGATCTCTAAAATCGCCTATTCGCCTCATGTCTTCATGCTCCTTAGCTTTATGGGTGTGTAAATGCACAATATGTCTCATTTGGCCTGCGTTTTCGTTATATATGGGGTGTCATAAGTTCCTTGAATCATCTCGAAGAAACTTCTTTGATGGTCATTAATGCATTAAATCTTGTCGAGCATGCTTCGTTCATTTTCATAAATTCTCAATTCGCACATTTTTACCTGGACGACCAATTTTTTCTTTTCCAACCGTTGGCCTGTTTTCTGGTGTGCTACAATTTTTCGGTGCTTTGTACATTTCTTGTTGTAAATTTTACCATTCCTGTCAACCATATTCTACACATGAGTACTTTTCCTTTTTCTCACGTTGATTCCACTATCTGTTGTGCACGATATTTCCTAGTATTTTGTATTTTCTTCCTTTTTCTACTTTTTTCTTCATTTATCTTCTTTTTCTACTTTTTTCTTCCTTTTATGAGTTTTATTTCCTAACATATACTATAGTATGCTATATGCATGACTTCCTTACCATGTTGTAACTTTTAAGAATTAGTAGGTCAATTATCCCTGTATAGTATCAGTGGACTACCGTTGATCATTCCTTTCAGTTTCGTTCCTCCCAAGTTTTTTAGTTTCATAGATCCCCCATATGTGGCATTCTTTACTTCATATGGCCCTATCCAATGCATTCTAAACTTACCAGGGTGTTGGAATTTTTTTCTAACATGGACCAGAACTAGGTTTCCCTCCTTAAAACTCTTCATTTTAATATGTTTGTCATGACAGGATTTGTCTCTTTCTTTCTGTACTTCCTAGTGAAATCCTACTAGAATCTTGTCCTCTTCTATTTACATTAAATGAATTAACCTCTTCTGTACTGTGCCTCTTTCTGTCATGTTGGGAATTGCTGCTACACACAGACTAGGTACCAAAACTTCTTATGCAACCACTGCTTCATGCCCATACACCAATTTGAATGGTTTTTCTCATGTCAACTTCTTTCATGTGGTCTTATATTCCCATAGTAATGTTGTAATTTTCAAGTCCCAATCATCCCTGTTGACATTGCAGATCTTATTCAAATCATTTTCCAAGATTTTATTCAACGCTTCTACTATTCCATTTGCCTAAGGATGATATGGTGTACTCTTCTGGTGATATAGTTCAAACTCCTCACTCATATCCCTGATGGTATTATTCATAAAATGAGTTCCTTGGTCACTCATTAAAATCCCAGGACATCGAAATCTGGTGATCACTTGCTGAAATATAAAGTGTGTTGTTGTCTCTGTGCTACAATCCTTGACTGGTGTTGCTTCTTCCCATCTTTTTAAGTATTCAATTGTAGTAGTGATATATCTATCTCTTGAACTTTTTGTTGGTCAATTAATAGGTCCAACAAAGTCTATTTCCAATTTTTCAAATACCTATAGAGTCACTTGTGGTCTTAGAGGCATCTCATCCCTTCTGTTGGGTTTTTCAACCCTATGATAGACATCACATTACTGGAAATATTCCTTTTCATCCTTATAGAATATTGGCCACCATAATCCTACACGCAATACCTTTTGAGCGGTGTCTTTTCTTGCATAATTTCCTCCAGCTATACCTTCACGAGCTTCTAATTAAATTATGGTTCGTTCATGTTCCAATACACACCTTCTCAAAATGCTATCTACATCCATCTTGTATAAATGTCCTACAATAAGTTGATAGTCTACAGCTCTGAATACAATATTTTTCTTCTCCATGGTACCAAAATCCTTTGGTGCAACCCCTATACTTAAGTATTCAATAATATCAACGAAGTATTAATCAACTACCTATACTAAAAATAACTATGCATCAGGGAAGTTGTCTTCCAGGTTAGTAGGTTCTTCTCCATTAGTTACCCTTGGCAGGTGATCTAGTTTTGCATTCAACTTCCCTCTTTTGACTATCACTTCGAAATCAAATTCTTGGAATAATAATAGCCATCTACATATCCTCCCCCCTAGCAATAGATATTTTACTAGATACTTGAGGGAAGAATGGTCTATGAACATTTTAAAGTGTTTATTCAGTAAATAGTGCCTTAATTTCTGAAGTGCATATACCATGGCTAGGCCTTCTCTTTCTATGGCATTATAATTCTGCTCAGATTCTGACAACTTTCTTCTTACAAAGGATATAGGATGGTCTAAGTACCCTACTCCTGGCTATGCCACAATTTATCCAAGTGTTATGGTTGATGCATCTATGTGCACATGAAATGTCTTTTCCCAATATGGAAATACTAGCATAGGTGTTGTTACCATATTTTCCTTTAAAGCGTCCAATCCTTCCTGACAATCCTCATTCCATTGAAATCCGGTGTCCTTTTTTAACATTTTTCCATTGGTATAGTAATCTATGCATACCCCTTTATAATTTTCTGGTAATATCGTGTATGTCCCAATGTTTCTCTTAACTGGCACACTAACTTTGGTGGTGGTAAATTCACAATGACAACAATCTTAGCAGGGTCCACTAGTAAACCTTGTTTAAACACTATGTGTCCCAACAATATTCCAAAAGGTGTACAAAAAATATATTTCTTGATATTTAATGATATCTGATATTTCCTACATCTTTCCAACATTAGTATCAACACTTATACATGGTCCTTTAAAAGACCATATACAGTCCAATCATCTAGATATACTTCTATAAATTGTTTTATGAATTCCTTAAAAGCATCTATGACTACTCTTCAAAAAATGGCTGGTGCATTCTTCAACCCAAATGACATGAATTTATACTGGTAGGATCCCCATTTTGTATAAAAAGTATTCTTATACCTATCCTTTAGAGATATTTTGATCTGATGGTAGCCTGAGAATCCATCTGTGAACAAATATGCTTCCTGGATTCCCACATTCTCTAATACCTCATCTGTAAAAGGGGTAGGGAAAGGGTCATGTAAGAAAGCATCACTAATTTTCCTCAGATATAAACAAGTCCTTATCCCCCCTTGCTTACTTTCTTGGATTACCATAGGACTAATCCATTTAGATTCCTCAACTGGTTCTATAATTCCAACTTCCAACATTTGATCAATTTATTCTTTTACTTTATGTTTATATACTGGATTCAGTCTATAAGGTCTCTTCCTAATAGGTATAGCCTCAGGTTTGAGGGGTTTCTTCATATCAAGTAGCTCCCCTGCTATGCCTTTCATCTATGTAAAGGTTGTTGGAAATAGTTCACTATATTCACGCAGTAACATTGTTATTCTTTCTACTATTTTCTCATCCTAGTAGTCTCCAATACTCGCCATTTTAAGATTTTCATTCATCCCAATGTTGAATTTATTAACTTTTATTAGTGCAGAAAATACTTTTGACTCCAGAGATGGACCTTCCACCTCTCTTTCTCCTTCAATCTTTTTGATTTGAGTGTTGCACGAATAATCTTCATATGGTGCTTCTTATTCCACATGATAGTATGAAAGTAACTCTTTTATTATCTGTTTGTTCTATCTTTTATATTCTGTCACGATTTCAACCTATGGTTCATTAATAAATATATTTCCCCATATCATCTTCAGTTTTGAATCAATGTTGGGGTTCTCATGTTCAATTGAGAAAGTTACTACAAAATTATGTTGTAATCTTGTCCATTTTGTATTTCCTCTGTGCATCTCTTGATCTATATACCAGTTCCCTGGGATTCCTTCCAATGTGTGGATAAAGTGATGAGGCCATTCCTCTGGTGGTGTCATCCTCCATTGTGTATTGCACTTCTCCAAGTGTTCTACTAGTATTCCTTGTCCATCATACCTCTGCATTTTATTGCTACCCTATTCTGCGCCAAATCTAATGTGCAGTAGTCGTTTACACTGATACCAGTCCTGATTTTTTTTTTGTGCGCACCCCACCATATTGTAGGTGTTGCCTTGAGTGAAATATCTAGGGCTAAGAGCCTCTAATTTTCTAACACTTTGTCTTCATATTTTTTCTAAAATTCCTCTAAGTCATTTATCCCATGAAATCTTGGAGGTTATTTTATCTTTGTACCAACCCATCTTACCATGCAATCTATTCTTGCAGAACTCCTTGTGGAAACTTCATGTAACTATTGTTTCCAATTTTCCAAACTTGTGTCTGATTCAGAAGCACATGATGTAATGCTTCTCCAACTGAGTAACCCATCTGCATTTGGGTTAACATAATCCTCTTGTCACGTGGTGGTTATGTACACCTGGTTTATTTCCTCTAGATCCAAACAAGTGGCCTCTACAAACCTTTCTCCTTCTGAAGGATCCAATG
>CBVK0100465710.1:0-18357 GCA_900067695.1 Picea abies | reverse complement strand
CGGTCTGCTGAGGAGCGACACCCTCCTTGCCTCCACTACCCTTGAAGGCACTAGTCCTCTCCTCTTATTTCTTAACAAGACTCAACTCAAACTCTTTCACTTCATACTCTACTAATTTACTAACCTAGTATAGATTACTAAATAATAAGTAAGATGTTTCTAACATCACTATTACAACCTCTTCTTAGCAACTTTATCAAGCCCATTAACTAAGTAAACCAACCCAGAAATTGCACAAGCCAAAGCACTATCACTTTGAGGCTTTAAACTATCCTTGTTACTATTCTAAAGGTGCATTTCTAAAGCTATTATAAATTACTTTGTTGTTGTTCTAATTGTTGCTACAACCACATTTTGCAACCCTCATCAGCCCATGCTAACAACAAAACTTCCTAGAATCTTGTGCTAGGAAAATTGCTATCATTAAGTGCTAAAAGTGTGAGTTATTGCCTTAGAAAAGTCCCTTTTTCTGAAGTGGTTTGTTGATGCCATAGTTATTAAATTATTGATATTATAAACACTTCGACAACCCCTTCTTTGTCATTTATTAACTTGTATTTATCTTGAAAATTTTTAGTGACAAAGAATTATCAAGTTTGCAAGACCCTTGCATCTTTTGCTTGTCATCATAACTTGCAACTTTCAAGATACATTGTTGCCACTGTAATCTAATCTTTATTGTATAATAACTTGTTCTAGCAACACATAATTTGTTTAAGAATTCATTGATTATAATTGTTGCTACTAACATTTGATGTTTCATTGGTAAAGGGAAGGTACAAATCCACTTTCATGTTCCCTTGTCCCTTTAAACTTTACTCGAGTGACTTATTTTTTTGAGTGACCTAGAGAGAGGGGTGGGTTTTCACTGTGTCTTTCTGCGCTTCATCAACCAACTAGGTCCTGGTAAGTCTCCCTTGTAGTAAGGTTTTCCTCCTCCTAAATAGAAAGAGGTACCCTCTAGGGGTGACAGTGATAGGGTTACCTCTGTGCTACATCAATCTAAGCCTACTTCCCTATAGGCTTTGGGAAAGTATAGATTACACAATAACACTCCCCATTCAAGAACATAGTCAAATAGAAGAGCCTCCAGATGCTACAATTACAAGGGATAGGGGGAAGGAAGTAAGGGGATAGGAGATAAAGAAGTATGAAGAGGACATGGAAGAACGACAAAAGATCAGTAGGGAATTTCCCCAGAATCATGAGGAAGAATGGGTGGCTAGGAATGCAACTAAAAAACAAGTAGCTAGAGAGGCAATAAGACAAATCATGGATGTAGCAATAGTAATAGTAGGAAATATTAATAGGGGTAGAGGAAAAATGACAAACAGTAAGAGAGGTAGAGAACATAGAGGCAGGAAAGTCAGAAGAGAAAAATAAAAGAAAAAGAGAAAATGGGCAAAATGGAGTATGGCCTTATACCAAGAAATCCAAAACTGGAGATCCTAAAACAAAAGGACAAGCAAAAAACACCCTAGAGAATAGCTTGCCAGAAGTAGTTGGGAATTTTTATCAAATGACCCAATCCACTTGTACTCCCTCCATATTCTCATAGTTACTCACTGTAGCCTTGCCAGGAGGATTTACAACATGCTTGGTGTTGAGACCTCTCAAGAGACTAGCTCTTCTCTCCCTTTATTTGAGAACATTTAGCCTCGGGACTCCATGGACCCCTATGATATAATGAGAGAAGAAAAGGAGAGGTAGAGAAGCACTATTGTATCCCTCTCAGCCCTAGAGCCTAACAATCCTCTTTCACAACCTAGGATGCTCCCTATCTATGATGGCCTCATAGATTAGCTCACTGTGGCTACTTTCGAGCCCTTAGTTGTCAAACCCAAAGCAGATATGAAGGAAGAATAATGGAGAGCAACATGGTTTAAAATCAAAACTTGTGAATTGTCTCGTATTGACACCATCATAATGGCAAAGAGCTCCAACAACATAGTTTATGATGGTTATGTCATGACTACCTTTGAAAATGAGAGATTCAAGAGGAAATCAAGGTCCATACTATCAGAGAATCAGTACTTGACCCTGAAAGTAAAGGCTTTGGAGAAAGAAAAGGGGATTTCAGAGGAAAATATTGTCTCTTTACGGAAGGATCCTCAAACAACTATTGAGGTTGTTGGTATTTTGAACAAGAAGAGAGAGAAAATCAAAGCCCTAGAAGTAACAAGGTCACTTGCAACACTGATAGTTTTATAGAGACTGTAATCAGAGAAGAAACAATTGGAATGGGAGACTGATTTTTTTGAAGAAGAACAACATTGTTCTGAATTCCTCCAAGAAATCCCTTGAAGAAAGAATAGCATCACTAAAGGAATACTGGACTAAAATCTCCTCCCTGAGAGCTCAATTAGATGAATCAAGAGTAGTAATTTCTACTTGAATTCAGACTTAGCTAGGAACAAAAGAAGAAGTTACCTCTAGTTCACATGTATGCCATGACCAAAGATCTAGATACAAATTAGTGGAAGGATAGGGTAAATGAATTGATTAGGGAAGTCAAGGCATGGGAGGCTAAGAATAAAGAGAGTGAATAGTTGGCTAGGTCTTCATGGGCCTTGGTTGAAAAGAGAAAATAAGATCTAAAGAAAAAAGGCCAAAAGCTGGAAGAGGCCCAGAAAAAAGGAATAGAACAAAATTTAAAAGGTTGAGTCGATTGCTACCAAAGAGGGGTATACATTTTGAAGGAAAAGTAAGAAAAATCCTAGGAAGAAGCAATGCTTGAGCCTTGTATCCAAATTGAGAAGAATTAAATCTTCTATGTTTCACTATGAGAGACATGCCTCACCTCAAAGAGTAGTTGGAGTTCTACTCAAATTTGATGAGTTTCCTTAATGAGTGAGGGAATTTTTGGATGAATATAGAGATGAGGTGGAAACCAGGGCTCATATTGTAGAAGAGGCGAACAAGGTTTTGAATTCTCTTCCCAACCAAAATCTAGAGTCCTTAGGGGTTAATGACAAAACATCAGTTTGTATGGACACTTACACCTATGTAGCTAAACTGATATATTGGAGGGCTATCGATCAAAAGTCTAGAGCTGCAGAATCCATGATTGCTACTTTCATCAATGACGTGTCATATATGTAGACATGTAATCTACAATCCCATTGGGACAATAAATTGGTTTTGCATAGCCTAGACAAATATGATGAAATAATGAGGGATGCAAAAGGAGAATTATCAATAATGGAGGATCAGGGATCTACTCTAACAGTTTTAGAGATTTTGGAGCATGTACTTAGTACAACCTTCCATCTCAGCATGGACCCTAACTCAGAGGTTCCTCTAAAGTGTACCCCTAGTATATTTCACCAGGAAGACTAAGATACATAAATCTTTTCGAAATCTCAAGGGAAACAAAAAATGAAAGTGACCTGTAATGGTTGAGTGAAATATATGAGTATGCCACCACAAATATTGCCCCAATTTCTTAGAGTTCACAAAAAACAAGGCTTCCTTCACAGAAAAGAGAAACTTCTAGTAAGGGAAAGAAACCAAAATAGAGGGATAACCGCATTTGGTTATTTTCCACACAAGCAGGCCTAATTTGTTTTCATCACCAACAGTCTATAAACAATCAGAGAGAAGGCTCCAGAGGGTTATAAAAGAAAGTCCCAAAAACTGGACAAAGGATCAATATTTTTCATACTGACAAGTTACAAAATTTTCAAGGGAATTCAACCCGCATTTGTATCCTAGGGATTGGGGTTAGGGATCATCAACATTGTTTTCAGTCTTTCTCTCTTCCTCATTCTGTGTCTCTCTCTTTGTAAATTCTATTTGAAGCTCCAACCTATTATAAGGAAAGAAAGAGGCCCAGGATTGAGACTTTATAGTCCCCATATGGTGTACTCCATTGTAATTTAAAGAAATGTTAAGTTTTATTGTGTAGTCAGGACTGAGGCAAAGCTGTTGCTAATGAAATAATAAGATTCAAACAAAGTTATGCTAGTTTCCCTTCATATTTTTGTCTTCATTGTGTTGAATAAATCAATGGATTTTATTTTTCCTTACCCATCTATCTCATGAACATGTGATGCAGAAGCATCGTTGGCAAGCGCGCAGAGGCAGGACCAATCAACATGTGTGAGTTCTTCCATAAATTCAACGTTGACAGTTGCAACCAATTTTGAAATCTGCCTTCACTCAACGCCAGAATTCACCTTTGGAGGCACGCTTGAACCGATGTCGAATTTTACCCTTTGAGGCACGTTTTGAAAATTGTAAACAGAGGAGTTTCCACTTCAGCTATGGAATACGACTGAACTAAGATAGTGTAGGATGAATCTTAGAGTAGGCAAGTAGCCAGGGGAAACCCTAGAAACATCTTTGAGTTATGTAGAAGTTTACACACCTAGTTAGAACATAGAGCTGGAATACAGAGAAAAATTAGTTGTAAGAGAGAACTGTGAGTTAGCAGGAGGAAAATGTTTTGAGTTACTATAATTTTGAATGTAATCTGTAACCATTGGGCACTTGTGAATATAGCAGAATGGAAAATTGATCCAAATGTGTGGTGTTGGACTGTGTACATTTTCCTGTTGTTTTTTGTTTTCATGTACAAGTAGATGGATCTGTGAATTTTCCCAGTTTCAATTGTTTCTCTTCATTGAAGCTCTGAAAGGTGTGCATAGAGCGAAGAGAGAACACCAAGAGATCAAGAGGAATTTCTTTGTGAGAAACCCCTTGGATCCGAATCATCGAATCCTTTGGAAACAAGGAGTGCATGGGAATTTGAGGCCTACATGAGGTAAAGCTCAGGAGGAATAGCATTTCATAGAAGAGTTATCGAGACCTAGAAAAACCCATCTCCCTGGAAGAAGCGAAGACTGAGTCTTCGAGGACTTAGAAATTCTTCTAAGTCTGAAGTGAGTAGAAGCTCAAGAGGAAGAATGTCGTTGAGCGTTGGATCATGAAAAAATATCCCGCAGACCATATGATTTGAGGGAGAATCACAATCTTTAACATTGCATAGATCCAGGAGAGGATATCTCAAAGATCTGAATGGATGGTGGAGAACTCTCGAGGAGAGTCGCGAAATACCACCAATCGTGGGATCAAGTGGACTTGCAAGGAGGTCAGTGATGAGGATGAGTTCTGAGCCATAGATCTTAGGGACCATCGTGAGCCATCACTCGAATGCCAAGGCATTTTGATGTTTCGACACTTTGGCATTTCGACAAGTGGGAGTTCCAAGGAACAGGGATACAATAGAAGTCCTTGTCTCCTGAAACCCCAAATCACAAAATAGAAAAATAGCAAGATCGAACGTGGGCTGTAGATCTCAGGATTTATTGTGAGTCGTGGATCAAATGCTAGGATATTTTGGCATTTTGACATTTTGGCAACCGGGGGCTTGAAGAGTGAAGGGACGGGACGCCTGACTTGTGAAGTCCTGGTCCCTGATATTTCATCATTTTGGGTTTCAGGAATTGAAGAGTTGAAGAACTTGCATCAGGATCCGTGAAGTCGCAAAATCTGAAATTCCTTTTCAGTAAAAGTCCCAACTATCCCTTTCGACATTTTGGCATTTCAGCCACCGAGGGTTCCAAGGGCCATAGATATCCCTTGCAATCAGGTTTCCCGAAATCGCAAAACCTGAAGTTGAGATTCACAAAAACCCGGAGGATAAGGCACTGGGACATTTCATCTTTTTGGTTACCAAATAATCCAAGGAACAAGGATACTCCTTGTGTCCTGATTTCGTGAAACGCAAAATCCTGAAGGAACAAGTGCTAGGACATTTCGACATTTCAACCACTAGGGTTCGAAAGGGGAAAGGAGGGACCCTTGCATCGCGATTCCCTGAATCATGAAAGTTGATAGCACTTTGGTGTTAAGTGCATGGACATAGATTTGTGGTCATGTGGACAGAGGCTAAGGGGGGAGCCAAATCCTGTTAAGCCCTTTTTGACATTTCAGGACCCGGGAGGTTGAAGGGCCAAGAACCATCTGCCGCTGAAATCGCAAAATCACGAATTCCAAGATCTCAAAAGATGGAACGTGGTCACGGGTAGACTTTATCATTTCGGGGTTCGGGTGTTCGAGAGACCAGGAGTTAGGAGATGTGGAGTCCCGGCTCACAAAATCGCGAAACACTAAAATGTGAAAAGGAGGTGCACACAAGTTTCCTCAAGACCTGTACCAGAGGACGAAGGGACCTGTGGATCCATCCAAAGGATTCCAACAGGAGCCCGAAGGGCCATTTCGGCTCAGGGAAGAGAATGATCCAGAGACTGGGAGATCGTAGAACCCTGCTGAAGTAGGGGGTTTGCATTAGGTGGTATCAAAGCATTAGTTTTTCGTCTATAGACTTTAGGTGAAGGAGGAAAAGAAGGAGACAGATAACTCAGACCTGCATTCTGAGTGTGACAGATAGTCGACATAATGTCGCCAAGAAGATGAGAGCCACCTTTATCCAATCGTGCTATAGAGAGGGATATGTGAGACCTTCACTCCTGATTAGAAACAATGGAAGCAGCACAGAGGAGAGCACTTGATGTTGGGGATGTCAGTGATGCAGAAAGTGAAGAGGTTGAGGTTGAAGAAGATGTAGGAGAGGATGCTGCAGAAGAACGTTTGTTGAGAGAAATTGCTAGATTGGGAGGCAGAGCGAAGATAGAGGTCCCCATGGAAAAACACTTCGACTATGAAGATGTTGATGAGGATAAGAAGGTGAAGCAGGAAGTCACCTGTCTAAAAGAGCATGCAACACTGAGGTGGGACAAACTGCAGGCTGAGAGGATAAGTAAAGGAAAATAGAGGATAAAGAGTTGGGACAGGATGGTAGCCAAACTGAAGGCTAAGTTCATACCCAAAGACTACTAGATCAATCTATTCAGGAAGCTACAAAACTTGAGACATAAAGGGATGACAGTTAAGGAGTACACCGAGGAGTTCTACCGGCTGAACATCATAACTAGACAATGGGAGAGAGACAAAGAAAAAGTTGCCAGATATATAAATGGCTTGAGATATGAAATCTAGGACGAACTTAGCATGATGTCAATGAGGATGGTGGAAGATGCTTATCAGTTTGTGTTGAAGGCAGAGGAGAGGCTCGCCAGAAAATAGAACCGATGAGGAAGAGGTAAAGGCTTGATCCCAAGAAAAAGTAAGGGATTTAACCATGACAGAGCACATCAATCTAAGGACGAGGCTGAGAAACCACACAATCACTCAGAACAAGGAGGAAGTTCATGAGGAAGATAGAGTGGTGGAAGAAACTCTTCTAGAGGAAGAGGCAGAGGAGGAGTAAGGTGCTATAACTGTGGAAAGGTAGGGCACATGTCTTGGGAATGTATTGAGAAGAAGAAGGAAGGAGGAGAAGCTCACATTTCGAAATCACAATGAAGAGATGTTGAGGCAGAAGGAGCAGAGGATGGAGCATCCCTGATGTTGAGAAAAGTTCTCTTAAAACCAGAGGCAAAATTTGAAAAGCTAGTGCAGAGAAATAGTCTCTTCAAGAGAGCTTGCAAGACTAAGGACAAAGTATGCAAGGTGATCATTGACAGTGGGAGTACTAACAACCTATTATCCACAAAGATGGTGGAGAAATTGGAGCTGAAGACAACTACACATCCAAGGCCATACAAAGTCTCATGGCTGCAAAAAGGACAATAGGTAATGATCACTAAACAATGCCTGACTGAAATTAAAATAGAAGGATATAGGGATGAAATCCTATGTGATGTAATTCCCATGGACGTATTCCATATTCTGTTGGGAAGACCATGGCAGTTTGACAGAAATGTCATTCATGATGGGAGGAAAAATACATATACATTGGAGAAAAATGGTAGGACGCATATGTTACTGCCAATGGAGGAGAAGAGAGTGAAGGAGGAAGCCAACACAAGCATACTTCTCATGAATAGGAAGGAACTCCTGAAAGAAGTCAAGGAAGAACATGAGATGCAGTTCATTGTGGTGAGGAATCCCAAATTCATCCTTACGAGTACATCAATGGATGATTTACCTGAAGAAGTTTAGGAGCTGCTAGATAATTTTGTTCATATAGTGGTGGATGAGCTGCCAAACTCATTGCCACCCATCAAGAGTATCAATAATAATATCGACTTGATACTAAGAGCAAGCCTGCCAAACAAGGCATCGTACAGATTAACACCTCGAGAAAATGATGGGGTGAAGAACCAAGTCCAAGAATTGTTGGATAAGGGTTTAGTCAGAGAAAGTTTGAGCCCATGCACAGTACCAACTATGTTAAGCCCAAACAAATATGGAGGATGGAGAATGTGCACAGACTCGAGAGTCATCAACAAGATCACCATAAGGTACATATTCCCTTTACCAAGAATGGATGATTTAATGGATTGCTTAAGTGGAGAAAATTTCTTTTCTAAGATAGATTTGAAAAGTGGATATCACTAGATCAGGATGAGAGAAGGTGATGAATGGAAAACAACCTTTAAGATGAATGAAGGCATGTATGAGTGGCTGGTTATGCCATTTGTATTAACGAATGCCCCGAGCACTTTTATGAGGTTGATGAATGAAATTCTAAAATATTTCATTGGCAAGTTCGTGGTTGTATATCTGGACGATATACTGGTCTTTAGCAGAACTAAAGAGGAACATTTGATGCACCTAACGCTAGTAATGAGGAGGCTACAATTGGAGAAGATGCTGATCAATTTGAAGAAATCCTCTTTTATGAAGAAAAAACTCATTTATTTGGGTATCGTGATCTCTTCGAATGAACTGAAGATGGATCCAGAGAAGGTGAAAGCGATCAAAGAATGGGCGTCACCAAGGAGCATGTTTGAGGTAAGAAGCTTTCATGGTTTAGCAAGTTTTAATAGAAATTTCATTAGAGACTTCAATGGGATTTGTGCACCAATGATGGATACAGTGAAGAAGTGGCACAAGTCTTTTAAATGGATAGAGGAGGATGAAAAGAGCTTCAATATACTGAAGGAGAAGATAACAGAACGACCAATTCTGGTCTTGCCGAATTTCGAAAAGACATTTCAAGTAAGATGTGACGCAAGTGGAGTTGCAATAGGAGTAGTTATGATTTAGGAAAATCGACTTGTTGCCTATTTCAGTGAGAATCTGAATGAGACTAAGAGGAAATACTCCACATACGACAAATATTTTTATGCCATAATTCAAGCTTTGAAGAAATGAAGGCATTATCTTGTCCCGCAAGAGTTTGTCTTGTACAACGATAACCAAGCTTTACAATTCATAACCCGACAAGAAAAATTGAACCAAAGGCATGCAAAATGGGTTGAATATATGCAAAATTTTACTTTTTTCATAAAACATATTGCTGGGAATACTAACAAAGTTATCGATGTGTTAAGTAGGAGATGTTTAATTCTACAAGAATTCTAGGTGAAGACCTTGGGGTTTGAACACCTTAAGGATATGTATTGTGATGATACAGAATTCAAGGAGGCCTATGAAGCATGTAAAAGCCCTGTACTAAGAGATATAAGTCAGTGGACAGAGTATATGGTTCAGGAAGGATTTTTGTTCAAAGGAAATCAATTGTGCATACCAAGATGCTCAATGAGGGACAATCTTCTCAAGGAGAAGCATAGTGGAGGATTGGTTGGACACTTCGGCCATGATAAAACATTTGCACAGTTGAGTAGCTTGTACTATTGGCTAGGTATGAGAACAGATGTGATAAAGTTGGTGAACATATGTAGAATATGCCAACATGGAAAGGGCAAAAAGATAGAACACTAGATTGTATCAACCATTGCCAATACTAGAGAGGCCTTGGGATGCAATAAGCATGGATTTTGTGTTGGGATTGCCAAGAAAACAAAGAGGGTTTGATTCCATATTTGTGTTGGTGGATAGATTTTCAAAGATGGCACATTTCATCCCATGCCAGAAGACCAGTGATGCAACACACGTTGCAAATCTATTTTTCAGAGAAGTTGTGAGACTTCACGGCCTACCCAAGAGCATTGTCTCAGACAGAGACACAAAATTTGTTGGTCACTTTTGGAGGACATTGTGGAAGAAAATGAGGACAGATTTTTCCTTCAGCTCAGCTTATCACCCTCAGACAGATGGGCAGACTAAGGTGGTAAATAGAAGTTTGGTAAACTTATTGAGAAGCTTGGTTATTGAACACCATAACCAGTGGGATCAGATTCTTCCACAAGGAGAATTTGCATACAATGACTCACCAAATAGAAGCATTGGAAGCATATTGTTCCAAATACTCTATGGAATGCAACCTAGGGGAGTGTCTAAGTTAAGGGACTTGGAACAGGGAGAGATCATAAGCACTAGAGCAGAGGATTTTTCTACTGAAATGCAGAGACTCCATAGTCGGATCAAGGAACAATTACAGAGTTCTAACCAGAAATACAAGCACATGGTTGATCAACATCGCAGGAAACTTAAATTTGAAGTAGGAGATCAAGTTTTAGCACATCTCACAAAGGAAAGGTTCTCCTAGGGGGACATATAACAATATAAAGATGAATAAGATAGGACCCTATAAGATCTTGAGGAAGTTTGATGCAAACGCCTATGAGATCGAGCTGCTAGATGGTGTGGTCATTTCACCCATATTCAATGTTTCAGACCTGTACCCTTACAGGAAAGATGAAACAGAAGGGTTAGAAGATAAGGAAAAGTTCAGTGGGAGAAACAGATGGAGAAAATTTTGGATCAGAGGATTGGGAAAAAGACCAGGAGGAAGACTTATTTTGAATATCTAGTCAAATGGAAAGGACACCCAATATAAGATGCTAGTTGGGAAAATGAAGCTACTATCCAGAAGCTGGGAAAATCAGTAGAGGAGCTCATGGACAAGATTCCATGAATTTTTTTCAAGGGGAGTATGATGCAGGAGCATCATTGGCAAGCACACAGAGACAGGACCACTCAACATGTGTGAGTTCTTCCAAAAATTCAATGTTGACAGTTGCATCCAATTTTGAAATCTGCCTTCACTCAGTGTTGGAATTCACCTTTGGAGGCACGCCTGAACTGATGCCAAATTTTACCCTTTGAGGTACGTTTCGAAAATTGTAAATAGAGCAAGAGTTTCCACTTCAGCTCTGGAATGCGACTGAACTAAGATAGTGTAGGATGAATCTTAGAGTAGGCAAGTAGCCAAGGGAAACCCTAGAAACATCTTTGAGTTATGGAGAAGTTTACACACCCAGTTAGAACAGAGAGCTGGAATACAGATACAAATTAGCTGTAAGAGAGAACTGTGAGTTAGCAGGAGGAAAATGTTTTGAGTTACTGTAATTTTGAATGTAATCTGTAACCATTGGGCACTTGTGAATATAACAGAATGAAAAATTGACCCAAATGTGTGGTGTTGGACTATGTGCATTTTCCTGTTGTTTTCTGTTCTCATGAACAAGTAGATGGAACTGTGAATTTTCCCAGTTTCAATTGTTTGTCTTCATTGAAGCTCTGTAAGGTGTGCATCGAGCGAAAAGATAACACCAAGAGATTAGGAGGAATTTCTTTGTGAGAAACCCCTTATACCCAAATCATCGAATCCCTTGGATGCAAGGAGTGCATGGGAATTCAAGGCCTACACGAGGTAAAACTCAGGAGGAACGTTTTAGAGAAGCGTTATCGAGACCCAGAAAAACCCATCTCCTTGGAAGAAGCAAAGAAGGAGTCTTCAAGGACTTAGAAATACTTCTAAGTATGAAGTGAGTAGAAGCTTAGGAGGAAGAATGCCATCAAGCATTGGATCATGAAGAAAGATCCCGTAAACCATTCGATTTGAGGGAGAAGTGAAAGCTTTAACACTACGTAGATCCAGGAGAGGAGATGTTGGAGATCTTAATGGATGGTGGAGAATTGTCGAGGAGGGTCGTGAAATACAACCAATTGTGGAATCAAGTGGAGTTGCGAGGAGGCGAGTGATGAGGAAGATATCTGATCCATAGAACTCAGGGACCATCATGAGTCGTTGATCGAATGCTAAGGAATTTCAACGTTTCGACACTTCGTCCTTTCGGCAACTGGGAGTTATAAGGAACAAGGATACAATAGAGGTCCTTGTCTCTTGAAACCCTGAATCACGAAATAGAAAAATAGCGAGATCGAACATGGGTCATAGATCTCACAAGCTATTTTGAGCCATGGATCAAACACTAGGATATTTCAGCATTTCGATGTTTCGACAACCAGGGGCTCGAAGAGTGAAGGGACGAGATGCCTAACTTGTGAATTCCAGGTCCCCGATATTTCGGCATTTCGGGTTTTGGGAATTGAAGAGTTGAAGAACTTGCATCACGATACGCAAAGTCATGAAATCCAAAATTCCTTTTTGGTAAAATTCCCAATCATCCCTTTCGACATTTTGGTATTTCGGCCACCGGGGGTTCCAAGGGCTAGAAATATCCCTTGCAATCGGATTTCCTGAAATCGTGAAACTCGAAGTTGCGATTCACAAAAACACGGAGGATAAGGCACTGGGACATTTCATATTTTTGGTGACCAGAGACTCCAAGGAACAAGGATACTCCTTGTGTCCTGATTTCGTGAAACATGAAATCCCAAAGGAAAAAGTGCCAGGACATTTTGGCATTTTTCCATTTCGTCATTTCGGCCACTGGGGTTCGAAAGGGGAAAGGAGGGACCCTTGCATTGCAATTCCCTGAATCACGAAATTCGATAGTGCTTTGGCATTAAGTGCATGGACATAGAGTTGTGGTCATGTGGATGGAGGCTAAGGGGGGAGCCAAAGCCCATTAAGCCCTTTTCGGCATTTCGAGACCCAAGAGGTTGAAGGGGCAAGAACCGTCTACCGTCGAAATCTCGAAATAATGAATTTCAAAATCCCAAAAGGTGGAACGTGGTCACGAGTAGATTTCGACATTTTGGGGTTCAGGTGTTCAAGAGACCAGGAGTCAGGAGATGTGGAGTCCTAAATTGCGAAATCACGAAACCCTAAAATGCGAAAAGGAGGTGCACGCAGTTTTCCTCAAGACCTCTACCAGAGGATGAAGGGACCTGTGGATCCATACAAAGGATTCCAACATGAGCCTGAAGGGCCATTTTAGCTCAGAGAAGAGAATGATCCATAGACCGGGAGGTCGCATAACCCTGTTGAAGTAAGGGGTCTGCATCAACATGTTTTATAGGAATGTATGGTTTTCCCTCTTTTTATGTGCATAATTGATGTTCTGTTCATTTACCTTCCAAACATTGAAAGTATGATTAAGGAACCCTTTTCCACAATAGTTTCTTGATACTATGTTTGGCAATCCTAAATAGTTTGTTTTCCTCGGTCACTTTAAAAATATCACAACTCCTTTTAGAAACCATAACAGAGATGAACTCCATGCACCATAGGTCTTTGTTATAAATATAGTCTAAGATTCATAGTTAAATAAGTTATTCTCGGGTGATAGACGAGAGAATTATTTCCTTAGGAAATATTGAGGGTACCCCCCTTTGGCCCAAGGACTGGCTCGAAGGCCTAGAGTGGTGCACAAAGGTGCATCCTGCACACTACGCCCTAGCATTTGGCCCATTTGTGAAGAGGGGACAATATGAGGGACAACATATATGACAAAGGAATTACATTAAACCATGCAACAATACCCTTTCTTTCCCCAACCAGATCAAGGCAGGGATTCTGACAATCCAAAACTTGCACAGGAGGGTTCTTCTACTACAGAGAATACTGCATTGTTGGTCCCAACCAGGTCATGGTGTCCTTGCCAATTCCAACTGGATGAAGAGTAGAACTCTGTATCAAGACCTCCTTGGCCAACTATATCAAGGGGTAGGATACTCTTATTGAATCGTAAGCAAGGTTTCCTACATACATCTATCCTTGCATGTTTCCAATACTAATCATACAAAGTTGACAACATGCAGGCTGACAATGTGTGAAGAACTCTGCATAAGGGGTTGATAGACTGTACCAGAAATAATTATCTTCTTCCCAAAATATCATAATTTGAAAGCTCCCTCTTTCATTTAGAAGGGTCAAAATAAAGAGGTAAGGTGGGTTGTGGAGGTAAGTGAAGAAAATTGAATTTTATGCGGCTTTATTCCTAAGAAAGAAAAATAACTAGATCTCACAACATTTTCCATATTGTAGTTCCCTATTGCAATCCTGAGGCAACCCAACTCATTTTTCATTGATCTTCCATAATTGTCAAACTGAACCTTATAGGGTCACAAATTTTTAAATCGTGACTTTACTTCCATGTGGTTTTCAACATAAAGTAACTGCCTTAGCCGGTTGTGGGATTTTTAGAAATTCATGTACTTAATTGAGGCCCGACTTCAATCAATCTCCCCCCTTTGAGTTTGATGCTACCTGTCAACTTTCAACTTGTGCAATTTTTTATGATATTGATGTCAGGTGTACTCTTACTTGATTGGGGAAGTTCTCTCTTTTTTCTTCACAACAACTCTATCTCATCCTACTAGGTAGATTTGGTCTTCATGTACAACACTTGATATTGTTGCAATACTACCTGCTAATTTTGGTATGAGTTATTCTACAGTCAGGATCAAGGCTCCTTCATTGGGTTCTTCATCTAAAAAATATGCCTCAAACATGTTCAACTAGTCTGTATTTACAGTAAAAGTTGTTCTCATTGATCTTTTCCAGAATCTTGAAATGCCCATGACAGATGAGTTTCACCATACTGTTCAACTACCTGAATCTTTTATTTGATAGATGCATCCACTTGGTGTCCAATTTGGAAGTTATGTATTTTGGTGCTTATCATACTTGTCCTTATACTTTGCTTGTGAATTTTACAAGGATTCTTGTACCCTTTCATGTGTATATCCTATCTTCTGTATGAACTTCATAGATTTTGCATGTTCCTCGGCTTCATGGTTGCTGCAGCCATATGACATTAGAAAAGAAAAATCAAAAGGTGTTTGTGGAAGAAAATTTATACAGGTCTCAAATGGAGATACATGAGTCGATCCATGAATTGCTCAGTTATAACAATTTTATATGTATGGTAGAATTTCATCCCAAGCCTTGGGATGTTCTTGGTCAACCCTTGCAATAAATGCACCAGAGTCCAGTTTACAACTTTAGACTACCCATAAACCTTCACTTTAGTTTAGTGTCCAGCAGGGTCCAAAGAACAGACCAAAAGATGCTCAGGAATCAATTGTTTCTGTCATATGTAATGGGATTAGGCAAGCCAAAGTTTACTTATAAATTCGTGAAAAAAAACTTCACTGCTTACTATTCCTATCTCCTCATCATCTTGTGACATATAATAATTATTTATATTTTGTTGAACATCTATCACATAGTTGTTTCCTTAGTTCTTGGGCAATCTTGTCAGAAAATCCATTGAAATACTTTCCATGGCCTTGGCAGGACTAGTAGCAGGCGGTGCAATCCCAAGTTCCAATTTACTTGCTTAGATACGCTACACATATTACAACCTTGTACAAACTTCTCCACATTGTTCTTCTTGCATAGCTAACACACGTATTGAAATGAACAAAGTTCATTTATTGAGGAATATCCAATATAAGGACAACAAGAAGAAATCCATATAGAATCGCCAAGTTTTTAAAAGATTTTATAATTCACTGAAAGATTCACCAAGATTTTACAATATTATATAATTGACTAAAAGATTCCCCAAAAAATTATATATACATATTATATAATTGATAAAATAGACTTCATTTTTTCCTATGTATCACGGGGATTCACCCATTTATTATATATATAAATTTAGGGGGCGTTCTTAAAATCATCCCTGATTCCATCTATGAGTGTATCAAATATGTACATTAACATGTATCACAACTTGTACCAAGCAAGTACATCAACCATGCACCAATATCACAACATGATGAATCCTCATACATGTATGCCAAATCCTCCATAAAATATGTGCCAATCATATTGCTAGTAGGTGCCTCTACCAATGTACTAGAATTGTACCAATGATACATCAACTATAGATCAAGATATGACTCATAAATGATGTACAACATGATCACCTCATCAACTTAGAAACTATATTTCCAATATGTAGCCCATCACCAAGACATCCAATCCAATAATACAACATAGGATATATCAATGAAACTCAAAATGTGTACCAACTATGTACATCAACAGATCAACATCAATCCTCCATTCACTACAACAAATACTAAACGTCCAACAACACATGTACTAATAGTATGCTTCAATAGATCAATGACATCTCTAGCTAGCATCATTAAGATATATCACATAACTAAGGTGCCGTAACTTCACTGTCATAACCAACATTGTTCTTTAACATAAAATGCCTCAATCCATATTCATGGGTTAGTGCCATGCATCCAATATGGCCTTTCATTATTTTTTATCATCACTTTACATAATCCAATATAGAATCATGAAAACTTGTAGTAAATAGTGTCAAAAACTGCAACAAATAATGTCATACCCTGTAACAGAGTGTTATACCATCACATCAAGTTGTAACCCATGTGCATTGCCTTTTTCCCAAGGCTTAACCACATATACATAGCCTGTTGCACAGACATCTTTCATATGTATGCGACCTATTCAATATCAACCTACATATGTACGTGACTATTACCACTGTCACCTGTGTATGCTTCAGTAGATGACACACTTAAGCCTCCCTTAAGTCTTTCATTCTGCTCTAGTTGCTCAATCTTCTTCACCCACTTCTAAAGGTGTCCCTGCTTCTCAGAACTTGAGCTCTAAGCTTCCATATTTTCAAATATGTGTCCCTTCCTTACATCATTCCTTCTTCTAGTCATGCTATGTGAAGTCCTCATCATGGACTTTCTTCTTGTGTTCCAACACTCCTGGGACTTTTGGCCAAATCCACTATAGTTGTAGCATCTCATGTTGTGACAGTGAACAACAATGTGTCCTACTTGAAAACATCTCCAACACCTTGTGGTGTTATAAAATCTTCTATTATATCTCCTTTCATAATATCTACATTCCAAAGCTTTATGACCATATTCATTACATGAATAACATTGGCCATGAAAAACACTTTCATACCTTTTATTTGGTGTCCATTTTCTTTGTGGTGTAAAGGTATCTTCTTGATGTCTTTCTTACTTATTTCTTTTGAAACTTTCCTTTTATTTTGTATATGGTTGACTTTCAAGATTTTCTTCATCCTTTACTTCATGTTTCTTTGAGTTTCTTTCTTCAGCATGTGTAGCTTCTTTCTTCTATCCAAGACCTGATTCATCATTTGGTGATGTTTGACTTTCCAAGATTTCATTCAAGATTACTGAGCTATTCAAGAATTTGTTTGACTTCTCTACTTTCTTTCTAAGATCAACAACTTCAACTTCTAACTTATGACATGACTCTTCCTTTTCATTAATTTGATTTTTCAATAGTTCCTCTACCCTTTTGGCTTCTTCAATTTGGGTCTTGAGATGGACAGTAGTTTCAAAACTTTTGCTAATCTCATCATCTACCTCTATGTCTTCATTTTAATTCTTTAGTCTTGTGATATCTTCTTACTTTTCTTTTAATTGAGTCTTATTACTCTCTTCTTGTTCTTTGAGAATTCCCTTTAACATCAAGATGTGCCTTTGACTACTCCGAAGAAACTTCTTAGTGTTATCCGAAGGATAGTTATAGTCCATATAATAATGGTAATTGCTATATTAATATAAACCATCTTCAACTTTATTTTGAAGTTCTAATAGATCTTCTTCTATTCTTTCCATGGGATAACTACTATCAAACTCTACACAAACTATTTCTAGATTTTCTTCTTCACTTGTAGAGAAAAATTCAACATCATCACATTTTGAATCATTGCAATCAAGAGTCTTTGGAGATTCTTTACCTTCATTTGAAATACTTTTGACATCTTCCTTTTTTCCAACATCATCACATGATTCTTTTCTTTCATTTGAAATGTCTTCAAGATCTTCATCTGTTCTAACATCATCACTTGATTCTTTGTCTTCATTTGAATTGTTTTCAAGATCACATTTAGAAATAATGCATTCAAGAGTTTTTGGAGATTCTTTACCTTTAATGATTTTGATAGAGTGGTCTTCAACATCTTATTTCTTGTTTTGATATGTCTCCTCTAGATTTAGCCATAGATCCTTGGCGGAAATGCATTTTCTCATGCTCTCTTTGATAGGGCTTGAGAGTCCTTTAAGAATGGTCTTGAGAGACAATGCATCATTATTATTTCCTTCCCTTTGAGCTAAAAACTTTGACTTGTTCTTCAATGAAGCTGATCCACCAATGGCTGCCTTCCAAATACCCACTCCCATTTCCTTCAAGTGTACTCTCATCTCTATTCTCCAAGTATAATAGTTTTCCTCATCAAGGATTGGAACTTCATCATCCATTTGTGTGTCTAT
>CBVK0100465709.1:0-14555 GCA_900067695.1 Picea abies | reverse complement strand
GTAGAGGGGGGGGGGTGAATGAGTGTGGAGATATTTTTCCAAAATTTCCCTCTTACACAAAACTCATTTGTTAGCAATTACTATTTACTCATTACTTATTGTTGTAATTTATAACTAGTTAGATGTGAACATATATTAGAAACATACATCAACAATGTATCATCAAGAAATCATCACCAAAAGGAACAAAAAGAACACAAGATGTATGTAAAATTTTCTTTTTATTACGGACTTCAATCCTTGGGGTTTTTCAACAACAATTGAATAGAGTACGACTCTACAAGAGAACCAGCTCTATATGAAATATGCAGCTTACATCCTCAGCACCAACTGAGATGAGGCAACAATCCTCAATAGATATCAATCTTTCATAGGTACGCAACCTATTAGTAGTGCATCCCACGTGTGTACGCACCCTGGCTCACTACAACTCACGTATGTATGTGGTCAGTCTCTATTACAACTTGTGTATGCCTTCCGAGTTACTTAGGTTTTTCTCTTCAAAATCAACTCAGATCCTCTGCAACCTGCAATCATATTATTTTATGTCTTTCACTCTCCAAAATGACCCACAAATAGTGACAACACATCCAATCTCTCCAATAACTTATTCATGATTCTCAACCATACAATATGAATGCTACTCAATAATGTGTAACAAACCAATATACTATAGCAATCATATCAACACTGCATCATAAGAATGTTTCTCACTCCATCAACCAACACAAATCACATCATAATAGCCATACCAAGAATTCCTTAAGAATTCACCACACAACAAGCAATAGTATCCATCAAGACAATAATATAACCATACCATAATTTCTATGGAAGATCTGAACCCAAAGAATGCAGATCTGGAACCTGCTTTAGTCTTCAAGAGCCTATCCTCAGCTCAACAACCAAGCTCCATGAGTTCATCAATTGTATGTGCCCTGTCTTCATATAGCTCACGTATGTACGCACCCTGGCTCACTGTAGCTCACGTACACCTCAGAAACTAGGGTTTCTAAACCTCCAAGACTTTTTTCATCAGGATCTCATACATGCCAAAACTTTTATGTGTTCATGTGATCCTCCATACCATCTCTCTCTCATAATATATCTTCAATCATGCTCAAGAGATACTCACAAAAGATACACACAAAGGCACATTTCACAAGAGACCCTTTCCTCTTATTTATACTCTTCATCTTCTAGGTCACTTAACCCACTTCTAGGTCACTTAACCCATTTCTAGGTCATTGAACCTATTTTCCTCACTGTAGGGTTAACCACTTTCCATAATTAGAAATTTCTCCATTACTTTATAAATTAAATAATTCTCTTTGACTTTGTCACCTCACTTTATCATTTAAATAATCTTCTTTGATTTTGTCACTTCACTTTATTATTTAAATAATCCTTCTTGACTTTGTCATTTTACTTTATCATTTAAATAATAATTTCTTCTTTGCAATGCCTTTGACTTCTTTGACCTTTTGGGGATTCAATCCAACATATGAGGGTCCTCCAACTTCGTAAGGCCATAACTCTCAAACCATGAGGAGTTATGTGACATTCCACATACCATCAAAAATGACATGACAAGCACTATCCATCTAGTATAGTTTCACTAACAAATTCACTGATCTTCAATTCATTATTCTCCAATCAAGAATGGGTTCTCCAACAATTCTTCTAGGATAACTCAACCGTAAAGCATCTTCCCATGACGGATTTCACCATAAGGGGACCACTTTGGAGTTCATTCATTTGTACACCTTATCAACCATGATAAGACAATAATGATCCAACCATGCATCATATCCATCTTTATCTATGTATGACATCATGTGACTATGATTCCACTTGACATTTATCCATTCTCATCAAGGACAATACATATTACATCAATCATTCAATCATTTGGAATCAATCAATAACATCAATCAATCACTTGACATCAATCAATTATTCGAACCTTTGTCATCAATTACAACCTGATCCAACATTGGGAAGCCATCCAGAAGAGACAAGATGCATTTAATATCACAAGTTATGTTGCATGATTTTAATAGATGGGTAGTTGATTTCATTGGACCAATCAACCCAACAACAAAAACGTCAAGAGAAAGATATATAATCATTGTGACAGATTATTTGACCCGATGAGTTGAAGTAGAACCTGTCGGACATTGCAACTCATAGATTGTTGTGTGCGGTTTCTATTTAAGAATGTTTGTTATAATGTTTGGATGTCTGATAATCCTTTTCAGTGATCAGGGGACCTACTTTTTGAATAAAACAATTGCTTCTCTAACATAATAATTTAATATTTATCACTACAACAACACACCTTATCATCCTCATGTAAACATAAAAGTGGAAGCATTTAACAAGATCCTAGAGAATGAGTTGATGGATATATGTAATGTAAATCAAGATGACTAGGACTTGAGGATTCATGTAGTACTATGGGTATATCGAACTACATATAATAAGTTGACAGGATAGACACCATTTCAATTAGTATATGGCCAAGAAGCAATTTTTTCCATGGAGTTCATTGTGTCAAGTCTAGGCATTTCCACGCTTATAGAGCTCACAGATTATGGAGAATTAAAGAAAATACGGTCAAAGTTAGTGGAAGTAGAGGAAGACCATTTCTTCATAGGATTTCATCAGCAAGTTCAGAAAGAATGTGAAAAGGAATGACATGACAATCACATTAAACATAATAAGTTCTAGATAGGAGACACGGTTTTCCGTTATGACAACAAATCTTTGTAGAACCCTAGAAAGTTCCAAATGTAGTGGTTGGGTCCATATGTGACAAGATTTGTAACAAAAACAAGTGATTTTTAGTTGGATAAATTGAATGGGTAAATCATGGACTGGCCAACAATAGTTAGTTGAAACTATATAGGGACAATCGTCCTTCTGTGCACTAGCTTGACTACACAGTGAGTGTACCATATTATCTTTATTATAGTATCTGTATTATATAAAATAAGAAGAAGAGATAAATAGAAAATAAAAATCAATAAAAGATCTTGAGGAAAGCCACAATAAGCAGTTGAAGGAACAAGAGTCTTGAAGTTCTAAATCAATAATTGTTCAAAAAGTCAAATTAGCAGAAAAAGAGATGAATAAGAAAATGTCATGGAAAGGAAAGAGAATTGAACTATGCATAGAAAGGAGAATTGAAGAACCAAGATAAATACCTATACGGATGACAAGAAAATCATTAAAGAGAAAACATGGTGAGATGGTGGGAACACGTACTCATAAATGAAAAATGATGATGTGATTTTGATAGGATGGAAAATCTATACCATGATACAACAAAATATACAAATTTAATGCAAAATCTAAAAGGAATTGAATGTGAATACAATCGGATGGGGCTGATAATTTTGGCATGAAGAGAAATATAATAGCTGAAAAAAACCTATAAAGGAATAAAAGGGGAAACAAGAAAGGGTTATTGTTTCATGGACATTCAAAGAGAGAAAATAGTTAGAGAAGAGTCAAGTTAGTTGCAAACAAAGCTGAGTTATAGAAATTCATGGCACCACCAAAGGCAAGAGCATCCACATTGAAGACTAAGAAATTGTTTACTAAGTAGGCATCAGTACTGGTGTAGGAGGAAATCCCAAGAGAAGAGGCATCAAATCTAGTCAAATTCCCAGATCTTATGTGCCACTCAGGAATCCAACAACAAAGTAGGTTAGACTACCCAAGGATCCAAAGTACGACCTTTCTACACCAGTGATTCGACCTCAGGTCATTGTTGTAGGAGATATGTTGGGAGTAGTAAGAAGCCTTAATTTTTCAGACCATGACCTTGTAGATCTAAATAACTTTCCAGTGTTAGCCCCACAAAATTATCTATGCTCATCACTCAGACTGGACTCACTCGTACTAACAATTGAGCAACAAGAGTGGGAAATAAGACTGCAGTGAACATACATATTAAACCTATTGGAGATCCCACATATTGGCAGAAGCGTAAAAATAAACATCTACATCAATTTATTGTTGACTTTCATCCACATAGCTTTCCTATGGCTAGATAGGCCAGTGTTGATTGGAACCCAACTTATTGCGTAGATTACATGATTTTCGTCAGTAGGGGAAGACCCACTACTTATGTTCATAGATTAGACTCACGAGAAAGCATTAGAAGAAAGGATGAAGGAAAAATATGACATGCACAAAGGAGTTCATAGATTAGACATAGTGAACATCAATGATGATTTTGTCAGGTTTGCGATGTAGGTGTTGGCTTGAAAGTTACTCATGAAGTTTCCTAGAGATCAGGTACTAATAGGAGTAACATAAACAAAAAAAAAAGTGTGCAGTAGGAGTGCAGATGAACTAGGAAACATTTTTTGGTGAACAAGTTTTTAACCAATTGTAGGGAAGCATAGGAGAGAGGAACAAAATTCCATTATGCATGGTTATTAATATTGATCACATTAGTTTCTTGGAGGGAGCTGGAAGAAACCCAGTTCTTGAAAGGTATGGAGAAACCATTCCTTGAAGCAAGATATGTTTTTTGTGGCATACCACACAAAAGAATAGAAAAATGGATAACAATATCAGCTTCTACATCTATCAGGAGACAATCCAGAAATGCATTGAGGACACCCCACACATTCTACCTTAGACAATTGTAGCATACGAAGAAATCATGTGATTCAAGGTAGGGCCAGGTCGCATGTATGTTCAAGAAAAGAGGGATTTGTATCAACAATTATTATTGACTAACTACAGGTTGATAGAACATGATGTCAGATATATTATCAATGATTGGGAAGTAGAGTGGAAAAAACTAGTGAAAGAAACAATGCACAAGGAGACACAACAACCAGAGAAGGATCAGGAATAAGAAAAGGAACATGAAGAACAAGGGAATGGTGAAAGAGACACTCAAACAACACCTCCCACTAGAGAGAAAATAAAATAGCCCCCTAAGGAGAGATCGATGCATAAATACAAGAAGATTAAAGCCTAAAAGTGAGTAGCTATCCAAGATTTAACTGAGGATGACCTAGAGAATATTAGAGATCATGTGAAAGAAGTAACTAAATAATTTCTATGAGCTGCATAGAAATAAGAGGAAATGCATAGGAATTTGCAAGCATAGATAGAAACACTATGCCATATTTTGGAATCAACCAGGATAGTGCCAGCCCAAACAATAAAAGAAGAAAATACAGAGAGCACAAAAAAGAAAACAAATTCACGACCGACAACATCACAAGCACCATCAACATCAGTAGAACATTGGGTCATCGATATTTTAGCAGGGACCATATATTTCCCCACAATAGAAATGCAGGAGTGCATGCACGCATTAAGCCATATTGACTTAGTGTTGTCACAATTACCTATGAATGTGCTACATATCTTGAAGACAATTGTTACATGAGATATCCAGTTGTGCACAAAGTCAACTTCTATAGAGTTGGACAAAGTAAATGCATACAATGATGCACTACATGCAAAGTATAGTGAAATCATGATGTATTTGTATGAGGCTATGAAAAAAAAAACAAGGTTGCAATAGTAAATGCAGGAGGTATACAAAAAATTTTGAGATAAGTGAAGCCATTCATTGCTCTCATGCTAAGATAGTAGATTTGGAATCTCACAGAATTGCAAGTACCCCACTAGAGGAAAGGGAGCAATGGGAGAATACATCAATGATGACCATGGATAGAATGAGGATCTTGGATGAGGAATGCACAAAGCTATATGAAGAGAGTACACAGTTGTGGACTCAATTGTTGGATAATGTGGAGCTAGAAGCATTACAAAAGAGGCTATAGACTGCTTAGGAGAAGGTACAGAATATAAAACATACAATGAGCACTCTGCGACCAACAGAATGAATGGATGAAATAGTTGAGAATAGGAAGTGGCACCAATATATAAACCAAATAAGATATGAACAAAAGACACTCACGTAGAAACTTGACCCCCTACAGGAGGAAGCCTTTTGGGTGATAGAAGAACATGCAGCAGTAGAAGGCATAGTGAAGCAAGTAGTGCAAGATAGTATAGACATATTGAAGAACCCCATTACCATGTAGACAACATGTTATATATATTTTGTATACTCAAGAGATATGGTTATACACATGTTTTATAACTGCAGCCCATGTATATGTACAAAAAATTGAATTTTTGACTTTTGAATCAGCAAGATGGCGAAACTGATTTTGTAGAGAGAAAGGTTAGGCCACCAAAACATGATGGATAGAGTGTGGAATAAAGTGTTATAAAAAAAATAATCACAAGAAAAGGAGAAGGTCGCAACCACAAAGGAAAATTTTGTAGAAGTCTATTGTGATGTGGAAGGGATTACAACAGAAGGCCCGAGTGGCTCGAGACAAGACACAGGTGAGTGTTGGGGGACTATTGGGATAATATTTTGGGACCATTTTTGGGAACTATGCAATGTGCTCAAAAGAAGGAAATACATTTGGCTCACTTGAAGGGATCAATGCCCACAAAAGGAGGAAGACTTTTGGAATCTGTTAGGAATTTGGGTCCATTGATAAGGGATAAGCCATATTGTATTTGTATAAACATGTAAGGGTTTTTGGATAGAGAAGTAGTGAGAAAGTATGAGAGTAGAAGAGTAATAGGTAGTGAATGTACGCAATGCAATGAATACGAGATATGTAAGAGTGAATAGTGATAGAGATAGATAGAGGGATAGGAGAACGACAAAGTCATGATGTATGAGTGAAGTGCACATATTTTGTAATGGATGATTCTGATTAGTATAATAAGAAGTTGACCATTGTAAACATATCCCATATTGGGTGAACCATGTTAAATATGGTGTCTATGTGCCATGATGTGTTTGTTGTTCTATTTATTGCACGCATATGATATATGTTTGATCTTCTAAATATGTTACATGTTCTTATGTTTCTGCACACATGATATAACATATAATGAACAAATTCTTGTATAATGGTTATAAGGACTTCCTCCCATCCCCTCATCACTGTGGAAACCTAGTTCCTATAGTTCCCATATGTACCTCGGGTGAGACTTCACCTTCTTGTGGTTGATGCCAAAAGGGATGGTAGTTGAGGGTTTTGTTGGTGAATTCATGTTGAACCCTGGGTCTTCCCACTGCACGCAAACAACCTTGTAGCACACATGTTGTTAAGAGATATCATGGCATCGATAATATTCATATGAATAACATATGAGATAAAAGTATGATTTGTTTGTTTCCCACATTTTCTATGATTGTCTGGATGGTTATAAGGAATCAAAAACAGTTTGATCTTATTGTTATTGTAACTATCTTTTATGATTTGGTAAATGAGATCGAAGGGATCACTCTCATATCTATACTTATTTATGTTTATATATATTTATCTACTCTGTAATGTAATGCAGACAAGAAATGAATTTATTGAAATTAAGTTGTGGAACAATCCGTGTAATTTTTTGTCCATTGTTATAAAACGATGTGTATGAACTTATGCATGCTTTCTAGATGGAATAGTTTTTCTTTAATACAAGTTCCATTTATGTTTAATGGAGTTTTTTTAATCACATTACTATAAGTATGTATTTCGCTACGAGTTGGCAAGGTCCCACCAACCTAAGATTCATAGATAGCTTGTATTTTATTTTGTTAGCTTAGTTTGTCATCTTAATTTGATTTTTCATTGTAGAGACTTGGTTGTACTCTATAGTATTATGTGTTAGAATTTGCATTTAGTTTTAATTACTTTGTTAGTAGTAAACTTGTAGCTTGTCTCAAATATAGAAACACTAATGCTTACTTTACTTCTCATTTTATATATATTCTTGATTCCAATTTCCATTTAATTTGATATTTCATTCGTTGTGTTTCTTTCATGCTAATGGAATTTAAATAATTTTGAATTGCTACATTTATTGGAACCCTTTAAGAAATAAACTTGTCACTATTATAAGTATAGGAACACCCAAAGTGAAAGATAGTACTTCAATCCCTTTGTAAAGAGCAGGTTTTAATAGCCTAATAATTGGTTTTCTTATTATCTTTACTACTTTGCTCTCAGTAAATGAATACTTTTATATGAATGAAAAGATTCTATTGAAGTCATAATTGCACAAACATAAGTAATCTGGATGCAAAGCACATACAAAGACTTGTTATACTTAACATATGAATTTGCATCTTTAGTTTACATGCTTCATTTAGTTTATAGATTCCATTCCTTACCTTTCTAAGCTCATAATTTTAGGATTAGATCAGTGGCATTTGAAAGAGTTCAACTCATGTTTTGTCGACTAATTTTGAATGATATATTGAATGGTATCTTACCTCTTCATTTCATGTTTCTCAAGTTAAGATACAGTAATTAGAATTCATTAGTTTGACTAGTTAATCATCTCTCAAAGTGCATGAAAACTTAGTTCTCTAATGAAAGATTGCAACACATGCCATTAATGAAACCCAAACTAATGAACATTGTTCATAGGTTTTATTTTTGTTTTTTAGTATTTTGATTCCCTCATAAGTTGAAATATTAAGTATTCTGTTATTGAAAAATACCTCCTTAGAAACATACCTATTCACAAACCACACATATTAACATAATTTGTAGTGCCCTTGTTCATTTGATATAAATCCGTGAATGCAAGATTAAGGTGTCTGAGATTTACTTTTTTTTCCTTGGACTGCTTGGTGATTTAAATACACTTTTTATTTTTGGATTGATACTTTGACTATATAGGCTTCACCATTTATCCTATACATACTATGTTTATGGCTCACAATTCTATGTCTTAGAATGACAATAGAGTTTATTAAATGATAAATAAATAACCTAAATTTTTCGGTGTCGTTGTCGGGGAGATGTTAAAAGGTAAACAATAGAAGGATAGTTTTTTTAATTTGTTGTTTTCATTTTATTTTTCACTACATTGCATATTTTGTGGAGGGAAAGACGGTAAGATGCAAAGGTTCCCTCGCTTCAAAATCTATGAAATGGTTCTATCCTCTCACATTCACTTTAGTGATACTTCCCAAATACTTTTCTTTCATCTAGTTAAATAATCATTAAGCCTAGAGATAACAAAGGTAGGTTCCTTAAGCCAACTAGTAATATTCTAGGTGATTTGTTTGGTAATACTAGGACACCCCCACTAATACAATTGAAATATATACATGAAATTATTCTCGGGAGGAAAAAAATTTGTAGCAAAAGTGACGCCAGGACTAATCAAACCGCAATCTGAAACTATTGTCTAGAAGATGTAGGGAGAACAAGAAATATCGAACATAGAATATAAAGATAGCAAGATTTGTGAGCTCATTCCATCCATTGACCCAATGCTAAATTATGATTCCATCCCATAACACAGTACCAATCTCTCCAAACTATTACAGAACGTGGTCATATCATAGGTTGAATATCCAACTATAGAAGGGATACCATAACCACACATTGGGGATAATTTTGTCTATCAAAATCCAATTGTTGAGGCACCCTTCTCACCAAATTGGGACAAAAACAAAGATAATTAGTTTCATATTTTTTTCCAGCATGGCATACGAAGAAGAAATGAATGTACAATCAGAATGAGAGGAAACCTTTGGATTTCCCATCCTTGACTTCACACCAAATGTGAATATGAATAACATTCCTTTGTCATCATTGTCAAATTTCTGAGGTATAATTACTGAAGAAATGGATGCCTTTTTGTTTCAATTTGACATTCTGTGTCAAAGTTATAATTATGTCAATCATGCCCAGAATTTGAATTTATTTAATATAGCTTTGAAACATTATGCCTTAATATGGTTTATGGGACTTGGGGAATATACTATTAGATATTTGGAAGATATGAAAAATGCTTTTCTTAAGAAATACCAAGATTATTGTAGAACTAGAGACTCACATAATGATATATTTAAGATGCAACAATAAGAACACGAAAGTCTAAAAGACTGCGTTGCGAGATTCCTATACAACCTTCAGAAGACTAAACAGAGTATATTAATTGATTATACAATCAAAACTATTTTTATGAAAGGGATATGGGAAGAATATATAGAATTGCTTAATCTTATGGTTTCTGGTGATGTTTCTCACTTACCATTCACATAAAAATTTTATTTATGCAAGAGACATTCACGAAGAAGAGATAAATATGGTAAGGGAGTGAGGGATACTTTTACAAGGGATACTAAATTTGCTACATGAGGAGTAACACGGATTGAATTAATAAATTTATTAGATAACTTTAAAAAAAAATCCTTGGCACTATTAGCTCACAATTATATACATTAAAGATTAAGAAGAAACAAGAAGAAGAAAACACAGCCTTAACTATTTTTTGTGATCAATGTAGGAAGTTTCATCCTTTAAGAGAGTGTCCATTAAATAATGTAAAGAATTGTGTTATTTTTTAATATGACCATGACACATAAATTTTCCCCTCATTACCAGGACTTCAAGCTATTTATCAAGGAAGCAATCAGACAACTGAGCCATCTTTTCAAGCTACACAAAAGAGGCCTTCGAAACCACGAGCACAAGGTATGTCACAAGACCCCTTGTTACAATTTTATGCATCTTATAATTATTATCCTCAATAATTCAGTGCTCATATTCCCTCACATACATGGCCCCAACAACCTACTTAAAACCCTCCTCGGAAACAAATATGGCGAGGGAATGCTTATGGGAATTTGTCACCACAACAATTTGCAATGCCTTATCCAACTTATCCATAACATTCCTCACCTATGCCACCACCTTACCCTCCAATGAAAGAACAAATGAGTCTATCTCAACCAAGAATTCCTTAACTTCCACTGTAGTTATTATTACCTGCAAATAAAAACCCTACTAGACCAACACAATTGACTACTCAGTCAATCCCCAACCCAAATAATAGAATAACTAAGATTATATGCAATGCCGATTTAAATACTTTTCCAACTTATTTGATCACTCTGGTACCATTTCAATATATACACCTGAGATATGGAAAGGTCCTTCAAAAGAAATATCATACCATTGTCATTGAAGAAGAACTCGAAGGGAATTAAACTCTTGACAAAACAACCAATGATGATCGCCCTCAAGATATGATTGTTCCCACTACACAAAAATATTATACTACTCATTCAAAGGAACCTCAGGAACCCAAAATTCCACCTTACCTAGAGAGGTCATCCTTAAAAAAACTTGTTGTTCAACCTGAGTTTGACTTAGAAACAAAACTAGGAAATGTTTGTGGGAAAATTCCCTTATTACAAGTAATAAAAGATGTACTTATTTATGCAAAACATATAAGGTAATTATGTATTAAAAATGCTATAATAAAAAGAAAAGACCCCCATACAATTCAAGTTATAGTTCAATTAGCCAAGCTAATTACTGAAAGAACTATAATGGAGATGTTAATCCCGGAAACCGTGTAGTCACTATTTATATCAACAATATTCCCATATAAAGCACTCTAATTGACCTAGGGGAAGCAATGAATGTTATGAATGTTATGAATATGGAAGTTTAACAATTGTATAGTATCCAACCTACACCCACAACGATTGAAGTAGCTGATAGATCCCAAATTAAGCTTCTTGTTGTTTTATATGATGTCATTTTAACCTTAGACTCATGGAAATACCCCGTGGATTTCTTGGTTATTAAAACCAATATTACCATGGATTTTCACCCCTTGATCCTGAGGAGACCTTGGATAGCCACAATTGATTCCTTCATTGGATGTAGATCTGAAGAAATGACTATATCTAATGGGGCATCCATGAAGAAATTTTTCCTCTATCCACCAGTAAATCTGGTAGTAGAAAAATCCTTGTGGGTAGAAAATCCTTATAAAGATGAAGAAATTGCACAACCCCTTTTAACCATTGAAAAATCTAGTGGGTTGGAGGAACAAACAAGAGATAATTAACTAAACTAATTCTACCCTACCACAGATTGTATGCAATATCCTGAATCATCTCCTATATGATCATGTTTTAGTGATGACTTTTAGGAAAATTATGATCTGAAAAACTCATCATCCCTTCTTATATCAGCCATTAAAGATATTTTATACCCTTATAACATTCCTGTTGAATTAATGTTGGTTAAATTTTTAAACATCACCTCTAAGCTTGAACAAAATCAACAAGAATGGTTAATTCATATGTCACAACAATAGTCTAGTTCATTCACATGGGAATACAAAAAAATGCAAGGACTTCATCCTGACACATGAATACATCATATATACACTCAAGAAAATTCTAAACCTATAAGGAAACCAGAACGTTGCATGAACCCTGCTTTAAAATATATTGTAAAATAATAATTGAAAAATTTGTTGAATGCCAAATTTATATACCCAATTTCACATATCAAGTGGGTTTCACCTCTTGTGATCATACCAAAGAAAAATGGTAAATGGAGAATCTATGTCGATTTCCACAAGTTGAATAAATGAAAACTCGAGAGATTGTTTTCCATTACCATTAATTGATTAGGTATTGGACTCTCTCTCAGGTACACAATAATTTTATGTTCTTGACAATGTTAGTAGATAGAACCAAATTTATATTGCGCCAAAGGATTAGGAAAAGACTACATTCAAGTGCCTATGGGGGGAATTTTCCTATAGAGTCTTACCATTTGGTTTATGCAATTCTCCCACCACATTTCAACAAGCAATATTGGGTATTTTTTATGATTTAATTGATGAATGTGTAGAAATATATATGTATTACTTTTCTATCTATTGTGATACTTTTAAAGAAGAAATTGATAGCCTCAAGAAAATTTTGATTATAAGTTGAGAACATAACCTTTCCTTGAGAAATGAAAAGTGTAGAATGTTATAAATAGAGGGCATTGTCCTAGGTCATCACATTTCATGTGCTAGTATCAAAGTAGACATAGCCAAAATAAAAGTCATCATGGACCTTCCAACATCGTGGTCACAAAAGTAGGTAATAATTTTTTAGGTCATGATGGATAATATATAATATTTATGGAAAATTTTACTAAAATAGCTACACATATGTTCAAATTGATTGTTAAAGATGTTGATTTTTCCTCGGACTCACATTGTCAAAATGATTTTAAGGTCTTGAAGGAAAAACTATCCACAACACCAGTACTTAGGGGACCAAATTGGTCCCTTCCTTTTCATATTTGTATGGATTCTTTGGATACAACTCTCAAAGTTGTCTTAGGGGAAAAGGCCAAAAATAAACGATTCTATGCCATCTATTTCATAAGAAAAAATATGACACCAACTGAATTCAATTATATCGTCATCAAAAAAGAATTCCTACTTATTGTGTAAGCTATAAGAAAATTTAGACATTAAATAAAAGGTTATGAAGTCTTTATCCCTACTGATCATTATTCCATTCTGTTCTTAATGAGTAAGCCAATCACCAATGGTAATATTACTAGATGGTTGTTGTTGTTGTAGGAGTTTAATATCACTATTGTAGATAGGCCTTAGAAAGATAATTTAGTTTCATATTTCCCCTCCAAGATCCATAATGAAAGTGAAAATAGTTTTGTAGATGAATGTTTTCCTGACGAACATATATTTTTTGTTTATTCTAACTCTTATGGTTCAGAAACATAGAAAATTATTTGGCCATAGGGATATTGTTGCAACACCTTTCTTCACAAGAGAAGCATAAATCGTCAATCTTAGTGATACTTACTCATGGATCGAGGGAGATTATTTTTGTATTGAACGAAACCTAATTATTAGAATATGTGTATGGGAAGAGAAGGTGTTCGATATCTTGTGATCCTACCATAAGGATCCATGTGGAGGCCACTTTCATGATAAAAGGATCGCTTACAATGTAATTCATCAGGGGTACTACTAGCCAACTCTCTTCTAATATGCTAAAAAGTGTGTTAGGATTTGCGACAACTTCCAACAGATGGGAATACCCATACAATCTCACAAGATGTCCTTGTATTTGTAGGTACTTATAGAGCCCTTTGAAAGGTGGGATCTAGAATTCATGGGACAAATCTCTCCTAAATCAAGTAAAAAGGGTATATTTTAGTTTGTAGTGATTACATCACTAAATGGGTAGAAGAAAAATATCTTTACCAAGCTAGTGAAAAATCAGTAGTAGATTTTATTTTTGAGGATATTTTTACCTGTTTTGGTGTCCCAAGAGATATTGTGACAGGTCATGGAGTGAAGTTCATGTCAAAGTTGGTGCAATCCATTACCCATAAGTATGAGATAAAGTATTGCAAGTCCTTTCCATACCACTCATAGGCTAATGGACAAGTAGAGTCCACCAACAAAGTGTTAGAGTTCATTTTGAACAAGATCGTACATTTGTATCATAAGGACTAGGAATATAGGCTTCCAAAGGAACTTTGGGCTTACATAATCGCATGGAGAAGCACCATAGGATTCACAACTTACGATTTGGTGTGCGACAAGTGTCATTGATTTAAACCCTTGAAGAAATACCCGTAGCACAAAGTTTTTTTGGAAGATTGGTTGTTGTCATTGATGTCAACCCTAGTCATGGG
>CBVK0100465707.1:0-11952 GCA_900067695.1 Picea abies | reverse complement strand
ATGTCTTGGGTACACTGGCCTCTTAATAATTGTTTGGGCACTCTGGCCTCTTAACATTGTAACAATACATTATTTAAAATGGGGGTTCAAAACCTGGGGTGTTACACATTCCCAATGGAAGTTTATTTTCATTCACTGGAACTTTTAAGTGAAATAGCCTCAATTATTCTATCTCAAATTTCTTTGCATTGGTATACCGCTTCCACTGTGAACTCTGATATCATAAGTGGCTTTCTTGTTCTAAGTAATTTTAGAAAAGGTAGCTAATTCATAGCTAGAAAATCCTTCTCAGCCACTCCTATGCTTGAAACATAAAGATGATTCACACCTCACCTTCTAAGTTCTGTTGTCTCTTTCACATCAATGTTTTGCAACTATCTACACATCTCTACCTACAAGGCTATGCATTTTTAATTTTTCATTCTAAGCCCATTAATGAAATTATTCACCTACTGGCTTCATGTCCTATGTGAGGATTCTTTTTGTTGTATCAACAATTCATTCAAATTCTATAACAGTTGAATAATAATTCTTTAGTTTCACTCTTCTTGAGTTCTTTATCAATTTTTCATTACTTGCCCTGTAGATTTTTATTATCTCAACCCACTTCTACATGTTTTTTCATGATTCCATGACTCTGATATCCAATCCTATGCTTAAATTTATCCTATTATACCTCTAATTCTGCAAAATGTGTAAGCACCCATTTTTGTTAGGATTATGCATATCAAAAAAATTGTCAATTAATGCTACAGGTCCTTTTTTCTGCTCAATTCATGAAGAATTATATCATAATTATCCAAATTATATTAATTCCATGCTATTATCCACTAAATAATATTTCCAATGACTATACTCATTCCCAAATCCTTCATGGGTTATTTGTGTGTCTTCTTTTTGGACTCTCTCCAAGAGTTTCATCTTAATCTGGACCTCTGCCAATGATCTGGACCCGGATCCTTAAAAACCATTATTTTTCAATTTAAGACAATTCCAAGTAGAAATGGAAAATGACCTTGTCTGGAAAGTTTTTAGATCTCCTCTCTACAGAAAAAATACAAAATTTCATCTCGATCTGAATTAATATGCTCTAGTTATGGCCAAAATATGAACTGTGGAACAATTTTGCATAAGTGCGATTTACATCGTCGATCTCAAATTAGAATCATTCTAGACCATTGGTCTTATCTCTATCAATGATCGAGGGTTGAGGATCAATGATTTCCTTTGCGAACCAAACCTTCCCACTGATCTCCCCGACGCCTGATCCTAGACCATTGACCATCGACCATTTTTCTCTGTAACCAAAAGTCACCCACGAATCTCTCCAATGCTCGAACATCGGCCATTGGTCATCGACGATCTTCCACGACAAACCAACACTATTCAAAAATCTCACCAAACCCCGACCATCGATGATCGACCATATCCTTGCTAACATGGAAACTATGTTGATGTGGACTGACACATGGACGTTGAGATGGCATGACATGTCATCTTGAGGCATCAACTGGGTTGATGTGCCATGAAACATGTTTGTTAATGTAGCAAGACACATCATCACCCCTTTCCATCGGCCATCATAATTTTCTCTTGGAAGGGTTTGAACTTCACATGAAGTTTTCCAATGCCCGATCATCGACCATCGATGATCTTAGATGTTATTCGATCAAATTTCAACACTTCGCCAAACATGTCAACCCCCAACCATCGATCATTGGTGATCAGAGATGTTTTTTGGTGAACTCAAAAAATTCGTCGAATTCTTCTCACTCCCGACCATCGGCCATCAGAAATCGAAGATATTTGTTGGTGAACTGAAAAATTCACCAAATTTTTCCGACCCCCGACCATCAGTCATCGACGATAAGAAATTTATGATGGCAAATCAAAACCTTCACCAAATTCTGTCGACCCTCGATCATCGGTCGTCGGTGATTAGATATTTATGTTGGATAATTTTAACACTTCACCAAAACTTCTTGATCCCCGACCATCGACCGTCAACAATCAGAGATTTTTATTAACAAATTTAAACACTTAGCATTTTTTGGCCAAAACCTAGGTGAATCTGGGTTGTGAATTTCCCAATCAAATTGATCTTGACTGTTGATTCCTTCGAATTCCCAAATGAAAGAAAATGAACATGGACCATCGATCTTCCTCATTTTGCAAACCATCGAAATGAATCTTAGTCGTCAATCTAGTAACTTTGTCGAACTTCAAAAATTTATCGTTTTTTAAATTTTTCAAGGAGGAATCTAGTCCGTTGATCTCAAGATCGAACATGATCTCGGTCGTCGATTCTATAAAATGTTCCCTGCACTACAACGACCATTAAAATATGATTTTTTCAACCTTTGAGGTTGAATTTAGCTCTACAACTCTGCAGATTGAATCTGTTAAACTTCTTAGACAGTCTGAATTATTTAAACTCGAATCTGCTCATGAATTTGGGAGTTTTCTCTCTAATCTTTATGTTTTTTCCCCAATTTCAGTCAAATCAAAGTCCTCCACAACACATTTCTCAAATTCACACTTGGTTTGGCCCATACTAGTCTGGTGTTTCAACCAAAATATTTGATACCAATATGTAATGTACCCAACCACCCTAGGCTAGGCATGCTACCTCAAGAATGCACTTCTTGAACCAGTTTCAAAATATGATAACAATTGATTGGAAATCAAGCATGAAAGAATGCAATAACTACACATGTAATAATCTAGATTCATTCTCAACCATCCAAGAAGGAACAACGTGCCATGCACAACAATAACCATAAATCATGTACACGAAAATACATCTCGGAGATAAATATACACAATGGAATATAAATTATGCAGAAAACACAGAGAGCACTTATATTTAATTAAACTATCACCAACTGGCTACAGACCAAGGATGTTTCTCCCAACCATAGACATTGTTGTTCCAATTCTCATCTGCATGTGACCCCCAAGCCAGGGCTATGAATCCACAAAGGACGGGTCCTAGGCCAAATCTAAAACACACAACAATTGGCTAATTAGCTCTCAAGTTTTCCCAACCGTGCAACAATCCTAATTTCCAGCTCTCTTTTCCCTTCAGCCTACACAACCCAAAGAAATGAACCTCTTTATCTTCCATGCAGTAGCTCAAGTTGTTTCATTTCTCTCCAGGGATCTAGTGCTACTGGTCAAGAAATATACATGCTAGAAAATCCAAGGATTCTCAGTTGTGACAGTTCCTTGAGAACTGCCATCAATCTCATGCACACAGGCATCCATTCCCACCTGGAATTATCAGTAACTCCTCACATCTATCTCAAAATGGCTCTCCTCCTCCAACCATTGTTTCCATGCTCCAACCCAAAACACACGAATGAGCAAGAATGAGGAAGGTTGTAACACCCTGGTTTTAACCCTTATTAACTAGAATGTATTATGTAATTGTGACTTAGGATGGTGAGTCGGTAAAGTTGAAAAGGGTCCAGAGTGCCTAGGAAATGTAATACTTCATATACATTAATAAAATGCATCGTTGGTTGCAAGATGGAGAAGGAAAAAAGAGATAAGGGGTTATGATTCCACAAGGGAGGGGGCTTAAGGGGCTAAGTCTTTTTATTATATTTTTTTACCCGTAATTGATTTTTTGAAGAAAAGGGGTTACATGAGCTTCTTGGGAGGAAGGCCATGTGGTTCTTACTTTCATGTAATTATATAAACCTTTCCCGTGGGTTGTTTGGGGGTTTCTCGTGGTTAATCATTTCATTTTAGAATTCCTCATTTCACTCTTGTTGAATTCGTGTGCTCTTGGGGGGGAGCATGGAAACGAATGGTTGGAGGAGGAGATCCATTGCTATATGGTTGTAGTAGATTACTGATCATTCTAGGAGGGAAGGGATTCCTATGTGCATGAGATTGATGACAGTTCATAAAGAACTATCCACAACTGAGAATCCTTGGAGTTTCTAGCAGAGGGAGTTCCTGACCAGTAGCACTGGAGCCCTAGAGAGAAATGGAACAACCTAAGGGAATACATGGAAGAGAAAGGTGTTCATTTATTTGGGTTGTGCAAGATGAGGGGGAAAAGAGATGGAAATTTGGATTTGTTGTGTGGTTGGGAAACCTAAGAGCTAGTTAGCCAATTGTTGCGTGTTTTAGATTTTGCGTAGGACCTATCCTTGTGGATTCATAGCCCTGGATCAGGGGTGACCTTTTATTGTGAGTAAAAGAACAATAATGTCTATGGTTAGGAGGAATGTCCTTGGTCTATAGCCATTTGGTGAATGGTTACTTGCAAAGATAATTTCTCTCTGTGTTTTCTGTACAATGTATTTTCCACTGTGTATTTAATTAACTCTAAGATATGTATTTATAATGTGCATGTCTGTTGTTTATTTTTTGTGTATGGCACATTGTTTATCTTTTTTATGTTGTAGCATGGATCTTGATTAATGCATGTGAGTATTTCATGCTTATTCTCGAATTAATTATTATCAGAGTTCGAAATTGGTTCAGAAATGAGTTTTTGAGGTAGTGTGCCCAGCGTATGAATGGTTGGGTATGTTATGGATTGTTATCAAAGCTTCTGGTTGAAACATTGAACTAGTATGGGCCAGAATGAGTTCAAATTTGAGAAATTAGCTATCACATATTTCAAACTATGTGAATTTGGGGAAAAACGGAAATAATAGAGAGAAATATCCCCAAATTTGTGGGAAAAATTGAGTTGAAATAATTCAGGATTGTCTGAGAAGTTTAATGGGTTCGATCTGCAGAGTTGCAGAGCCGAGTTCGACTTGGAAGGTTGAAAGATCCTATTTTTTTAAATGGTCATTGTAGTGTGAGGTGTAGAGGAATCCAATATAAACCTAAATCTTAGGAGAGGTAGTGTATTATGTTGCACAGTTTCATAGCATGCAACATTAATACCTTTGGAAAGGTCGAAGGAAATCTCAGGAGAGATAGCATTGTAGGAATCACATAGAAGCCAGAGCGTCATGCAGACAGATATCCTTGTAAGGGATCATGGAATCGTGATTGTTCCCTTTTGAATTTCGGAAGCAATCACAACCATTGAATCAAGGAAGCTCTAGACCCTTAGATCGGGAATCAAGTAAAAAAGAACCATCAGATCGAACTGGTTGATCATCAGTCGTTGATCGAAACCAATAGGAGATAGAAAAATTTGAAATTTCACCACTTTGGTGATTATGGGAGGCAGGGCAGAAGCATGAAATGTTGAAGTCGTGAAATCCCACCGACCACCCGATCTGATAGGAAGTTTGGGTGAAATATTTTTCATTTATCGTGGTCATCCAACGTTGACCCTCCATATGTAAAGAAGTTTGAGTCCTAGAAATCCTGAAGGCCAAAGTCATGAAATCTCACCAACCGTTAGATCAAGGGAAGAACTTTAGGAGTAATGCTAACCGTCGGATCTAACATTAGTGGAAGGATAAAGTAAGCAGATATGTTAACTAACAGTAAGTGGTCATCATTTCTTTATGATCTCTTTGGCAGGTATAACTCCAGGGGAAATTGAACTACTCGAGAGTCATAGTATCCCGAAGTCCCAGAGTGTCAAAGCCCCTAAATATCAGCAACTGTCATATCAAAGGAATAATTAAGTAGAAATGTCAGTTGTTAGATCAAAATTACAAGGATAGAGAAGTTTCAGGACTCTGTAACTTCGCCACTACGGCAACTACTAGAGACTATGAAAAGCCACGAAGTGCCGAAGCCATGAAGTGCAAAGCTGCAGTCATGACATTACGCAGGCCGTCAGATCTGGAGTGGATGAACATGGACCATCTATTTGGTGGATGATGTGTCTTATGCCATGTGGTATGGGTGCCATATGGGGACATGTGTCACATGAATTCATGGCCTTTTGGACCCCAACATGTCCATTTTGGAGTGACACGTGGCGCACATACTATGGTCTAGGTCACCATAGGTGACATCAACATGCCATGTCATCTCTGGGATTACAGCCTCTGGGAATGTCCAACATCACTATTAGCGAAAGTGTTAAAGGCTGAAGTAATGAATTCATGCAGACCTTCGATCAAAGATCCCTTCGAGACTTTTCTGAATCGTTCGATCAAGTAGTGGAAGGAGGGTGTACATACTTCGGCAGGTATAACTCTGGGGGAGTTGAACAACTGGAGAGTTGTAATATACCGGAGTCTCAGAGTTTTGAAGCCCCAAAAAATGTAGATCAAGATTTGGTAGGATCCTTCCTAGCCATTCGATCAAGAAGTGGGAGGACAGAGTAAGCAGGAATGTTAACTGACAACCACCGATCGCCTACACTTTATGACCACTTTGGAAGGAATAACTCTTGGGGAGTTGAACAAATTGGGAGTTGTGATATCCCAGAGTCCTAGAGTATCAAAGTCTTGAACTAAATAAGGACCATCCATATCATTAAGTCATAACCGTTGGATTAAGTTGGTGGAACGATAGTGTAAGGGGAGGTGTTAACCGATGATAAGCGGGCATCGTCACTTTATGATCACTTCGATAGGTTTCACTCTAGGGAATTTGAATGACTCAAGAGTTGTGTTATCCCAGAGTCCTAGAGCATTGAAGTCTTGAAATAAATATGTAAAATTCGTCTCAACACTGGGTCAAGTCGTGATCGATGATTTCATTGAAGTTGCTAGAGAAGCCAGGATCATCCATCCCATGGGAGATTAAATCTCAACCATATGATCTACTAATGGATATGATATAACTACCTTGGCTAAAGTTTACTCCAATAAAGTTGGAAGATCAAAAAGGGAGAATGGTCGAAGGCCAAAGTTTGAAGTCTAGAGGACTTGGTTCCAAGTGTCGGTATCATGATAAAGGGGTTGATTAGAGGTGTGAAGGTCCTAGAAATGAACAAGCACGCAGGCACTTTTGAATGAGGTCTTGTGTAGAAGAATAAAGAGAAAATCACTAAAGGAACATCGCTTAGAGTGGATAAGCCCGTGGTTTCGAGATGTGGTCACAAGAAAAGTGGATTGAAGGAAGCACCTCTGCAGAATTTGAATTTTGTACCAGTTTGAAGGGGTTGTGGAATAGTTTGACCAGATTGGCACACAACCATTCCATTTCCGTTACAAGATCATGTTTTCACAAAAAGGGTTAAAGTGACTTTTTCAGGAAGCCCTAACTTTCAACTCAGAGATCGGATTGGGGAATGGGAATAATCATTGGAAAGATTACTTAGAGAAGAATTGTTACACCTCAAAATTACTCACTTCGCCAGTGTCGCAAGTGTCGTCATTAGTGTTGCAAGTGTCGCATCTTGACCACAAGTGTATAAGTGTTGCTGACATCATACTGCCTTCTTGCCTATGTCATGCCTCCAACAACATGACAGGGACACTTAGGACACCTCAAATATTAGTTGTGAAGAGGAGGAATCAGTCTACTAGAGATGCAAGTCTCTTGCTATTGGAAGGACCACTAAAAATTGAGTTTCAAGGAGGAGTGCTCCCCTATACATTGTTAGGGAGCGTTATAACACTCTATCCACCCTTCTGGGGGAGCTTTATAACACCAGCGTTTGCTTTCCTTCTCTTGGGGAGCGCTATAATGCTCTGATGCCCCTTTTGGGGGAGCACTACCTATTCTAGGCAAAAATTGGTTTGTTGAGAAGAATGATGGAAAGATCCCCTCAATATCTGAAGGTAGTTGGATTCAAATCCTTGGTCAAGCCATGATCTTAGGGCAGATCCATAACTGGAGGAGGAAAATCCTCAACTTACCCCAAAGATATCTCAAGTAGTTGGGCCTCTCCAAGCCTATTTAAATAGGCCTTCTCATGGTGAAATGGGGAAAAAAGTATTGTGAAGCATCCAACCTATGATCTCATGAAGAAGGTGTCTTTCAAAACATCAGTATTCGATGTGTGGACTATTTGAGCAAGGGTTCGGACGAGGAAGGATTGACGAAGCTGCTACACTCACATCTATGGTTGTAAGCATTCTTCGTTGTTGTTCTCTTTAATATAATATGCTTGGCCTATTTCTTTCAAATCTATGTTTGATATCACATGAATTTGTCTCTAATAGATAGGTCTATTTCAAACTAATCTCAATAGAGTAGGAAGTTTTTTGTACTTTTTTTTGTCTACAGGGCTTATCAAGGAGCGTAAGATTGGAGCTCAACTCGGACCGTGTAGGGACAAACACTGGTAAAAGGTACTTATTTTCTCCTTCCTCCTCACACAATAGTTTATATAGATCTAAAATGAAGTCAGTGTCCATGATAAGCATCTTCTATCTTAAGAGTTAAGAGTCTAGCTCTCAAGAGGAGATCTACCTGTCCACAGGGAGATTTTCCTTCAACAGAAATTGCCGACTCCACTGGGGATTGAATCAAAACTTTCAGTTTTGGTTTTCCTCACAGACCTTGTCTTACCCTTTGTTCTTTTTAAACCTTGTTAACCCCATATGTTTGATTTCATATGCTGATTGACTCACCCCATCACATTCATCTTGATTGCCAAAGTTTGACTAAAATTTTGGGTTTTTTGGACAATTTTGTGAGTTGTGGAAGCCCAGCACTCCCCTACCTTGTTAGCAGGGTGTCAACGCTCCCCCTTGGCCTTAGACAGAGCATTATAATGCTCTGTTTCCCCTTACACTAGAGCACCAACCTCTCTTTGCAAAAAATCCTTTCTAGAATTGTCTTTTCTGAAGACTAGTCTCTATTTTTTCACTTGATGAGATTCTTTGTGATTCAATGATTCTTCCTATTGACCTTTGACATCCTTCCTTCTAAGGAATAAGCACTTTTCTGTTCATATTTTGTGGCCTTCTTATTTATTTTGAGTTTTTCTGTTGTTGAGAACTTGGAATCAATCCACTGCTTTCTTCTCTACTATCCGACTGAGCGGGAACTCTGGTGAAGGGCATCAGAAATATGTGAATCATCTTATTTGGTTCTTTGAGGTCATCATTCTTAAACATCTCTCTTTTGTGTGAATTGCTTGATTTTCTTTGTTATATTTTGTTTTCTTTTGCTTCTTGTTTCAATCATAGCAAGAGGATGTGTTGTTTGTGTGAAATCTTCTTATGCTTGCTCGAATATCCTTGATTTGAAAGGGTAGTCGGCAGGAGAAGTTTTTGCATTGAATTAATCTTCATTTTCATACAAATGACAAAAAACACATCTTAGTGATTGGTTTTCATATTAGAAGGCGTTTATGAAATGTTTTAGCATTGCATTGGATTTGATTGAGAACCAATTGATTGAGGACATTCCATATTAGTGTTTGATAGTGAAAACGACTCTTTCTCTTTCCCTTAAATAAGCGTTCATTGAAAAGAAATGATTGTTTATCATCTTTCATGCATTTTTTGGGGAATTTGAGTCATCATTCCATCAGTTTCACTTTCATACACCCTTTGAGTAAAGAACAACTGAAAAATGAATGCTAATTAAAAATTATCTAGAACACTTTTGTTTTTAGGATCTTCCACCAATAGTAGACTAGGGTTAGCACTTTGGATTAGGCTGTGAGTACAACTCTCCAAAATTTTCAAAACAAACATTAGCATCCTGAGCTAGGGAGAGTCAAATCCAATTGTCGTATTGGTTTTCTGGGATCCCCCTCTCACACGGGGGTTGCGCATGAGGTCACATTCGGGCGAATTACGAAGATTATCCCTCCGTGGTTCAACTGTTTGTAGTGGTCAGATCGTATATTGGGGGTCACTTGGAGGTATACCCATGATTATGTGTGCGAGCCTCTCAGGTTGATTTCAGACTTGTTATCCTGCCCATACGTTTCGGATTAGACTATTGATTGTACCTACCTAGGGACTCACTATGAATTGGTGTCTTTAGTTGCCATAATCTTTAGGTACTTACACAAGGTGACGGTGAAGGGAAGTCGCACTGTACCTGGAATAGACATTGGTCAAACTCACTCGGGCTCCTTGGAGGGTAAATCCACAATTACTGCGTGGAAACTTGAACCAAGGTGAAATTCCGTTAAGCAGGTCACCATTGTAACTATTCCACCATATCCTAGCCCCTTCTCGACCTGATCATGCGACGTTGGATTTCATCACCAACTAGTACAATCATCAAGAGAAGTTTTGGTTTGCTTGGTTGATTCCTAGATTTTATTAGCATATGTTGTTTCTTTTTGTTAGTTGACCCTAGTTTTTCAGTGTGTTCTATTATTCTCCAAAATTGAGCCTGTAGACGATAAAGATCTTCACCAATCATGTAGGATGCAAGGGCTACCTCCGGAAGGTTATCAACCCTTACCTCCTAACCCTCCAGAAGACAACTACTGTAGAGAGGTAGAAAATCAATTTGACACTAGAAGTGTTATTGCTCCTCCATTAGATAACTCATAAGGCACTTTGGTTACGGTTGAAAATCCCACTACATGTGTGTCGTTAAGCCCTCTAGAACCACTTTTAGTTCGTTTAGACTCCCTTGGGAACGTCATAGATGAAGAGGTCCCACGATTACCAGAGAGGATTTTTACCGAAACATATATGGGATCCACAGAACCAATCTTTGGTGATGAATATAGGACTCTTGTTCGTCCTAGCACCGCAGTAGATACCAATCCAACACCTGCTCGTTCTGTATGGAGGAATTCATCGGGACGTGATCTCTATGAACATTTTGAATCCTTTGGACAACCCTTTCATCCTCACGACCCTCCTAGTGAAACAGGACCATCCGTTCAAACCATGAATCACCCAATCGATCAGGTTATTAACCCTACTGTTACACCGGTACAAGTCCATCCTAATGTTGGACTCATCACCTCTACTCATCTCCAAGGCACTTCAATCTCTACCCCCATTTCTACAAGATTTTACTCTACAGCTCCACATGTTCCACACGATCCTGTTGGGACATCTCTTTAGCCGAGAATGCAAACCCCTGCTAGCCCAACACAACCGGTTGGAGGGAAACCACCATCTAATGAACCTTTCTTTCCCGGAGGACTACCTTTCCATGGAGGGCCTACCCCTCCCGAGGGACAACCCCCTTTTCATGCTGCTCTTAGAGGGCAACCTCTGTTTGCCAGTCATTCCCCAGTTGTTAATCCACCACTGGCAGGGGGGCAACCTTCGTTTGCTGGAAACCCTTCACAATCCTGGGGAGTATCTTCAGGAGGCACTTTCATTCAACCCCATGTTGGGTGGCACTCATCTCATAATCCACTAGGAAGGGTACAAAATCCTGTTCCTTCCGGAACATCATACGGACAATCTTATCCAAGCGGCATCCCAAACACCACCTGGAGTTATCCGGGACCACAGTCTTATCCTCCTCATGGGTCTAATGTATATCCGCCTCCAAGATCTACTCCTTACCATTCTCAAGGGAAAAATGTTTATCCTCCTCATGGGAAAATAAATCACCCGACCTATAATGCTCAGACCCCACCAGGTTATGCAAATGTTTCTCATCCATCATCGAACCCTGTTTATCCTAGCTAGAAACAACCATATGTAGGAGGACCTACTAGTTACAACTATCCACCTAACCCAGTTTATGGTCCTACTGGTGTTCCTATGCCGCACCAGTATCATCTACAAATTAATCGAAATCTACCTTTCCTTGCAACTCTGGATCTCCCAGACTTGTCTCGGTTAACTAATGATCCTATTTTTCATTCACCGGTTTGGCTAGTCATTCTAGCAAAACTTCCTTCTAATATTCCAAAATTTGACAGAAAATCTGGTGAATATCCAAACAACCATGTGATGACTTTTCATTTGTGGTGTTCATCAAACTTCCTCATGGATGATTCTATATGTTTGCATCTTTTCCAGCGAACACTTACAGGCTCGGCGGCAAAGTGGTATAGGGAACTACCACGTGCTTCTTTTCATGATTTCAATTCCCTTTCCATGTCTTTCCTCATGCACTTTCAACTGCCTATTCACTACGAGACGGGTACTAAAATCTTGAACTCCCTTCGTCAAACTAACT
>CBVK0100465692.1:0-13986 GCA_900067695.1 Picea abies | reverse complement strand
AGATCATAGGAAAGAAGGAAAGGAAGCTCAGAAAGAAGAAATCGAAGATAGAAAATCTACAAGAAGTTACAGAGAAGACTTCGCAGGAGGCAGGTTTATAGAACTTGAACCTCACTGGAACAGCAGAACCACGTAGAATGGGACTTCGCCTTGGCAAAGCTATATGACCATTGGAGGAGCCCTGAATTTTATAACTACACTTCAAATGGCTAGGAAATGCATTTATGGGTGAATAGACTACATTTGGGATGTTGAGACCACACCATAACAGACAGATTCCCATTGATGGAAGTAGTCCTGCCCGTTGGAAGAATTTGTTACGATGCTCGCTTATTTAACCCGTCTGATGTTGCACCGAGACGAATTTTTTCCATCTGTGATTAACATTGCTAACAGAGATCTGATTGTGAGAGTAGAAATAATATTTCAAAACTTAGACATCACCACCCATTTTCTTACCTCATCTATCCATTCGCCTACCTCAACCGATCAGTTTAAAAGAAAGAATGTCGGATGCCCAGGCTGAGTTAGATAAGTCCGTCAAGGAGGTTATTAGGAAGTATATGGATGATAGAGGTATATATGAAGGTTTTTAGGCATCGTCGACAGGGGGATTTCAGGCATCCCCTTCAAACGCACGACACTCTAGCCGTGCTAACCCCGCGACTGAGAAGTGAAGTAAGCATCACGACGATCTAGCTAATGCGAAGCAGTGAGAAGTGAAGTAAGCATCACGACGATCTAGCTAATGCGAAGCAGATCCTATCAATATTACTTGATTATATCCCACGCTTAGTTGGCACGATCAACCACAATAGCATTCCATGGGACTTTGAGTACACATTTATCATCATGTACATCCCGAACAGGATATGTGTAGTTGGAAGTCAGTTGGGCCAGATCCCATCCTTAAAGAATAGTGATTTCAACCTCGAAGACAGAAAGAACTACACGATGCTTGCACCACATAGATACCTGATGAAGATTATTGGGAAGAAGGCTCACATAGTCTCCCATCCTTGGATAAGGAGATCACAAAGTCCATGATATTGAACTTCATGAAGATACGCCATTTTGGTTGACATCAGGAGGTTAACGCCTGCGGTAAACTCCTCTTGTCGTGCTATAATGGAGGATACATGTGGCTCAACAGGAGCATTACTGTGGATCCAACATTAATCCACATGATCACATGACTGAGCATGCAGGGACCTGACCCTTAGCAGTTCTATCCAGGGAAGGCTTCGGACCGCTCCCTGGCACAGCGCATTAAGGAGGCCTATGGAGAAGTTTAGAAGGGGAAGAGATGCTACAAGGTAGCTTCTATCTAGGATGGCACAGTGTGCCTAGATTTCCAACTTATAGTTGGAAAGCTCGTCAGAAAGAACCGCCCCATACAGGTCACTAGGTTCATGGTGGACCTTGCAGGGAAATGCATGGAGGGGATGCAAATGAATTGGGTGAGCTACCTCGTCAACGAGCTCGAGAAAGATTGTCGCGAAGTGCAGGATCAAGGCTATGAGTTCCATTTTAGATGGTTGCTGGTGTTGATCACATTTGTCGCTTGGAAAATGCCGAAAGGATCAACCTTCTCGGAGATTGAACCATTAAATCCGTTGGAAATGAGGTTCTCCACCCTATGGTACATGAATGATATGTCTAAGCACTGGCAGTCGAATGAAGTTTTACACGCCTACTATCAACAACTGAAGGTTTCCATTGAATCAATCCCTCACATGACACCACAAACCTTGCATCAGTACATGCCATTAGCTAAGTTCCATGTAGATCAACACTTTATTTATATCACTGTGTGCAAGGATGAGAGCAAGGAGGAATTACAGTCCTACTATAAGCTGACCGACAAAGAAATGGAAGATATCACAAAGGAGTGGCCGACAGAGTTGCTTGTATCGGTTGATGATGCATAACTCTCCGACCTTGACATCATAGGGAGCCCCTTGGTCACTCGAGTGGAGCACGTTGGATAGACAAGTGCGAAGAAGATGAAGAAAAAGGAGGAAGTCCAGGATGTACAGACTGATGAGAAAGACAATGCCTCAGAAGAAAGTAGACCTGGCTTGCCCATAGGAGGAGGAGGAGATGAAGAAAATCAAGAATAAGGAGGGGAAGAAGGAGAAACACAAGGAGAAGGCAAAGCTACATCGTTGAAGGATCCCCCTACCAAGATAGAAGCATCGAAGAAAAGGAAGGGTTCTCCACTGAAACCCTCGGAAAGAAAGAAGACCCATGCCATCAAGCCCTAGATGGAGGCCACACTCATGGAGGATGACATCAATCTAGTCCCTGAGCAATGGAGGATGTGTCCAAGGACCTCTTTTAGAGATATGGTGCAAAGCAAGAAGAACTATACACAAGAGTTGAGAAAGAACTGAGGGAAATACAACGATCCATTCAGTTGAGCCGTGCAGTGTGCAACTTCCTCGTCGGAGACCGTAGAGTTGGGGGATGAACCAACCTAAATTCAAAGACTAGAAGATGTAGCAGAGGCTCGAATCCAGCGAGTCTAAGAAGAAAAGAAACAGGATACAGAAGCCCTAAAGAAAGAGAAAGAAGAGATCTTGGAGAAACTACGAGTTGTGCGGTACTGCGTAACTGCTTATGAAAACGAGAAAGGTGAGTTCCAGGCGATGGCCAAGGAAGATTAAGAAAATATTTAGGGAGAGAATAACTAGCTGCTCGCAGAGCAAACTGTAGTCAAATAAGTGGTGAGCAAAGCACTTTGCTCTCTGTCAGGCTTGGCATAAGAGGAACATGAGGCAGTCGAGGTTCAAGTGATGAAGCTCACTGAGGCCATTCAACAGCTTCAAGCAAGGATAGCGAAGCTAGAGATCCTAGCAGTACCAAGCACTCTGCAGGAAGTGTGCGACCAGAGGGAGGAGGACTCTAAGAGCGTAGTGCAAAGAATCAGAGACCTCACCTCAGAATGTAAGAAATTGAGTGACATGAGCATGCATACCTATGAATGCCTCATGAAAGACCCATAGCTTAGGAAGTTGGAAGCGCAGCTACCGGAGGCACAACAACAAGAACTGACAGTTCAAGCGCATATGAAGTCACTCACTGCGATTGAGAGAATGAAGAGATCACAAGAACATCGTGTGGCCCGACAACAAATTAATGCCACCTAGGGTAGAGTAATGGAAGTCACACAGAGGCTACTACTGGTGCAGGAGGAATCCTATGCGGTGTTTGAAGAGATCGAAGGACAAGGATCGTAGCTAGATGAAGTGGTTGCGACAGTATAATAGAGCCTGGAAGGGCCAGTAACAGAGAAAATGATCAAGCAGTTCATTGAGTAGGAGGCTCAAGCGAAGCGGTAGGTCAAGGCAGCTTGATCTAAGCTTGAGGCCTTCGAAGGAGCGTTTCCCAGATCTGAGTGACTCAGGATGAGTCACAGGTGAGTGTTGGGGGCTTGTTGGCCCTCAACCGAGTTTTGAGGAAACATTGGTCGGGTTTGACCACTTTTGGACTTCAACAGGCTGGTCGAAGATGGAGTGCCCAGGCGGAGCTTAGATTGTGGGATCTCACTTATTTTGTGGACCCAATGAGGGGTTCATTAGGGTTTTTGTATTAGGCTTTTGGGATGTCGGCCCATGGGTTTAACCATGATTAGGCCTTTTAATAAGGGATGTAAAAGTATATATATGTAAGAATGTAATGTAGAAGTAGTAGGCTTAGCAAAGTGTGCTTAGTGAAAGAAATGTAGTGATGGTCTAAGTGCAAGAGACAAGTGATGTGTATGTAGCTAAGTGCAAGTGGTTTTGAGTTGCTTCATGCAACATACGGTGTATGTAATGCTCTGTGGCTTGATCTAATTTTGGGAAGGTGGATCTGGTGCTTAGTGTGCAGATCACCTGTCCAGTGCAAAGATTGGCTCTGTTTCTTAGTGCACATGAGAAAATGAATGTAAGAGATTTAAGCAGAATAATAGAAGAATAAGTCGTTGGTGGACGTAGCCCCACACTAGGGTGAACCACGCAAATCTTGTGTTGATGGTTTGCTTTGTGCTATGATATTTATGATTTGAATCTACTTAGTGCATTGAGTGTTATGAATGTTAGATAAATCTATGAGTGCTTAGTGATTTATGTATGATCAAATGTGTTAAATCTAACCTTTGAATTCTAAGTACAAGGTCTATCCAAACACAATAAATCTCAGGTCAAGGTGCCAACTACTGCAATTATGTTCGACAACAAAAACATTCCAACAGAGGACGAACACCTTTAGTAACCACTTACACAACCAGACCAAATATCAACACATCGATGTTTTACATGGTAAAAACCCTATGAGGAAACATCTACGACCCCAACCAACGTGGCCACTTGGTGCAATTTATTAATGCAAAAGAAAAAATTATAGAGATATTTACAAGAGAGTTTCTCACAATCGATCATCGGAAAATGACCCTCCATGCTCTTTAAGTAGATATCATGGACCAATCGAGTGTTAAGCCACAGATCAATGTAGCTATTAAGATCGAGGAGAATATGAAATGTTAGATCACTCTATGTCGAGAACATATCGTAACCGTCAAATTTCCTAACTACAAATGCATACTAAAGAAACACACTTTTACCTAATGACACATTAGAACAAGTTGATCTTAACTAAATCCTAAGTGTCTAAATATCGTAACATCCCCCCTTCATAACAACTTGGGATATAAAAAATTAAGTTGATCAAGACTCTAAAAAAATGCCAAAGAAAATATGACACTAACATATATAAATCTTGGAACATAAAATGTGAGTCGAAAAAAAAGTAGGGCTCAGAGAAATCAACTCTACAACCTAGCTAGGGTTCTCATGGTTTTTGACAACCACTCTCATGGCCTCTGGTTCAAGGGAAGGAGCCCCCCCATAACCCCCTCCTCCTCTCGATATCACTGTGTTTCAATCACTCATCTCCTCCTACTTGAAATCTGCTAAAGCCCCCCCAATCGTGTTTTGTCAAGAAGCTCGATGAGATCCCGAAGGTGATAGTACATCCCTCCTCCCATCTGTTTGCCCTTCATCTAGTGAAAATGGTTTGTTTGGACAGTTTATGGGTCTCTGGCCTTCTCCAAGAGAAATGACACAATGGCTGGAGCAAAAATGGAAGAAAATGATAAAGGGGAAACTAAACTCCTGCAACAGCAAACATTTCCTGCTCAAAGCATCAACAACTTTCCCCCCCCAATCGTGTTTTGTCAAGGAGCTCGATGAGATCTCGAAGGTGCTAGTACATATCTCCTCCCGTCTATTTGCCCTTCATCTAGTGGAAATTGGTTTGTTTGGACAATTTATGGGTCTATGGCCTTCTCCAAGAGAAATGACACAATGCCTAGAGCAGAACTGGAAGAAAATGATAAAGGGGAAAATGTCCTCGACATTTTGTGGTAAGGGATTCTATGTCTTTCTCTTTGAAAACAAAATTGATAGAGATTTGATTTTTAGAAATGGTCCCTATTTCATGGGTTCAAAAGGAATGTATCTGAAAAAATGGACCCCAGACTTTAGCATGGAAAATGAAATTCTGTCTGTAGTCCCTATTTGGGTTCATTTGCCCTTCCTCCCCCTCCATCGTTGGAATGAAAAAACCCTAAAAAATATTGGGAATGCCCTGGGTAGATTCATTGATCATGCCAAACCATGAGATGGTCTCCAATCCTGCGCTCGCCTATGTGTAGAAGTAGATTTGGAAAAAGGATTTCTAGAGGCAATCCAGTTTACCCTAGATGGGTTGTCCTATATTCAAACAGTCGACTATGAATAAATCTCGTTCATATGAAAATCATGCCATTAGTATGGCCACTTAAAAAAAAACTGTCCCCAAGGAAAAAATAGATCAACTCGAAGACAAAGAGCAAGAACAATGGTAGCTAGACAAACAGAAGAAAACTACTAACAATTTAGGACCCCAGCCACAAGATCGAAAAGAAAATTTCAGGCCATCTTCTCCACTAAAGGGGAAATCCCCGATGACGAGGAACAACGATGCAGAAAGAAGTAAAATAGATATGAAGCGCTCGAAAATGTGGAGGAAGAAATAGTAAACTCAAAAGAATCAACATATGAGATACAGAGCCAACATGACCCTAATCGAGCTCCCCCAACAAAGCAAAATGATTCGGTCTTTATTCATTTCGAGGACCCCTCCCTAGTGAATGACCTAGAGGATGAAATCCAGGAGTACTTGGGGGGAAGACCCGGACTAGGAGATTCCCAAAAGTACCAAAGAATCAAAAGAGGGAAGAAAAAAAATAAAAAGAAAAGGGAAAAAGCAACAAACCAAGACAAAGAATTGGGAATCCAGCCCATAGTGGAAGAAGTACTAAAAAAATATGGGAAATCAGGAAAAGCACCCGCATCAAAAGGACATATTCAACCCACAAAAGGGTGGGCAACCAAAAATGTAAGTAAGTAATGAAGGTAGTCTCCTCAAATTGTAGGGGAATGGGACAAAGAGAAGAAAAGGAAGCTATGGGAAAATTAATCAAAATAGAAAATCCCCAAGCTCTCCTAATCCAGTAGACTAAAATGAAAGGAATAAAGGCCCTTCGAGAAATAAAGTAAATCTGGAAAGAAAACAATGGAACATCTCTATATGTGAGAGGAGCATCAGGAGGAATCTGCACAATCTGGAACACCACAATATTCAGGGAAGAACACAGTCTGAAATCAACTCACTGGGTTCTAGTCCAATTAAAACATCTGCCTTTAGGTATCATCTATCCCATATTTAATATTTATATTCCTAACAACTATTGGGAGAAAGTAGAATGCTGGGAGACTTTGATGCGGATTAAAGAAGTTGGTTTTAATCAAAACTGCATCATAGCTGGTGATTTCAACACTACACTTCATCAAAATGAAAAAAAATGAGGCTCTATTGTAAGGGATCATTTCAGGGAATGCATGGAAGATCTGGTATCTGATCTAGACTTGTTTGATGTCCATCCTAACAAAGGAAAATATACGTGGATTAATAAGCGCTCAGGAGTGGGTCACATAACAGCCAGACTAGAACGATTTCTTATACGCAGTTCATTGCTCTCTCTCCCAGACAATATCTCTTCCCAAATAATCCCCTGGGGTCTCTCTGATCATCGTCCAATATCTCTCTCCTTTGACAAAGCATAAAACCTTGGTCCCATCCCCTTTAAGTTCAACCCTCTTTGTATGGAATCGCTATACTTCCTTCCCATGATCTCTTCTGTGTGGTCAAACTAGGTGGATGGGTCCCTAGTTTACATTTGGGAAAAAAACACAAAATAACTAAGCAAGCTATCAAGGGTTGGATAAAAAAATCTCCCCACAAACCCAGGGAAGAAGTAGAAAAATGTAAAAAACAACTTGAATATTTACAAGAAGATATGGAAACTAAAGCTATCAATAACGGACAAATTGTGCAGGAGAAAGAATACTTCCAAAATTACATGAAGTCTCTCCATAATGAAGAAAAAGAATGGAGACTGAAATATTGGTCCCTCTGGCTTCAAGCATGGGACAAAAACACCTCCTTATTTCATAAGCAAGCCAAGGATAGACAACATAGGAATAATGAGGAGGAAATAAAGACACAATCAAGGGTCCTAATTAATTCCTTTGAGGAAATAAAAAAATCAGCCACCTCTAATTTTGGGAAACTTTACACCAAGGAAGGAGAAGATAATCAAGATCAGAGTAAACAATTAATTCAACATATTCTACACATGATAAAAGAAGAGGAAAACACATAGTTAAGCAAGGAGGTCACAGTGGAAGGAGTTAAAGTAGTTCTAAATCAATTCGATCTAGAAAAAGCTCCAGGACCAGATGGATTTACTCTTCATTTTTACAGAAATTGTTGGACAATCATAAAAAAATATCTTATCTGAATGATAAGATATGTCCAAAAGTCCAGTAGGATGGGAGGCACTACCAATACTTCTTTTCTAGCATTAATCCCCAAGGAAAAAAACGCCAATTCATTCGATATATTTCTCCCTATTTCTCTATGTAATGTCTCTTACAAAATACTGGAAAAAATCATAGCAAATAGACTAAATCATTTGCTTCCATGACTCGACCTTCCAAATCAAGGAGGCTTTGTAGCAAAAAGACAGATTTGGGACAACATCACCTTGGTCTAGGAAGTGATCCACTCTATCTTTAACAACACAGAAAAAATGTATGGTTATTAAAATAGACATGGAAAATGCATTTGATCGTGTCAAGCATAGTTTCCTTTTTCAAGTTTTAAAGAAATTCAGTTTCAATCACTCATTTATTTCCTAGATTGGAGTCTGTATTACCACCCCTTGGATAGCCCCTCTAATAAATGGAAGGCCTGCTCGTTTCTTCCAAGCCACAAGAGAATTAAGATAGGGATGCCCTCTCTCCCCAATGTTGTATGTACTCATGGAAGAATCACTAAAAAGAAGGCTAGAACATAAAAGAAGAACTGACAATATTCCAAGGCTGAAGATATCAAGGGGGGTAAGAAGAATAAATAATTCCCAGTTCACCGATGATACTCTATTGCTTGGAGGATTATCTCAAACTATGGCTAACATATTCAAAATGGTTTTATACCAGTACAGAGAAGCCTCAGGAGGAATCATAAACAAACATAAGAGCCAAATATATGCTTGGAACATTAAAGCAAGTATCCCGACAAGAATCATAAATATTTTACAGTTCCCCTTTTCTACTGATTGGAAACTCTTCAAATATTTAGGCACCCCTATCAATCTAAAATATTTCCCTGGTGAAGCGTGGCAAGTTATCCTTCAAAATCTCAAAGATCAATTCGAAATTTAGAGAACAATCTGGTTGAACCAAACTAGCCGAGTGGTGTTAGTAAAGTCAGTTTTATCTTCCTTACCAATCTTCCAATTCTCATCCCTCCTTGCTCAGATAGGGATAAAAAAAGAAATGGCTAAATTAATTCATAAATTCCTCCGGCAACGAGGAAAGGAAAATGATTTTTTTTTCCATATGGTCAGTTGGTCCATAGTTTTCGCCCCAAAAGAGAATGGTGGGATGGGAATTCGGGATCTAGAAAAGATAAATATAGCACTAGGCACAAAAATCCTATGGAGATTGGTTTCAGATGGAAACAACTAGTGGAAGAAGGAAATTTGTTACAAATACCTCTCAAGAAACTGAAAAAGATCCCTAGATGTTGCCACAACATAATAAACAAGGTCTCCTATCTGGAAACTTCTAAGTGCCTCTCTCTCGCTTTTAAGGAATCATCTCTTTTGGATCCCAGGGAATGGAAAGGAAATCAAGATCTAGGATGACCTCTTTTCAGACTTGGGAATCTTATCTGGCATCCCCACCTTGGATTCTTTCTGAATCTGGCTAACTACTCAGGGGAAGTCCCTCATATTTAACATCTCGGATTGGAACAAAAATGGATCTTGGAAGGGTGGAATTTGGTAGAGGTCCCTCCAAATATTCTCAATGCCTCACGTCTTTTCCTTATGAACATAAATGGATTCTCCCCAGTGCACCTCCAACAGAAGGACATAAGAGGTTGGGGTGCTGCAGGCTACTCAGTAAAGGAAGGTTATAAAATTCCCTCTTTCAATCCAACCTACTAGAAAAATAAGCCATATGGAAGGAGATCTAGAGTGCAGATGGATTACCTAAGATCAACATATTCGACTGGTAGTTATCCCATAACAAATTATTGATAAGGGAGAATTTGCTCAAAAGAGGATTCTTGGGGCCCTTCATATGTTCCCTATGCAAACAAAACTCTGAAACTACATAGCATCTCTTCTTGAAATGCAATTTTTCCAAAGAGGTTCTGCATACCATCTACTCTGAATTAACACAACAAATCTCTTGGCCAACAAACTTTTGAAGCTTGATTGGAAAATGGAGTAAAGTCTATAAAGGTTCCTTCTCCAAAAAACTGACCTTTCATCGCATCTGGAAGGCATTAATAAAATTTGTTTGTTGGGAAATTTGGTTGGTAAGGAATAAACTTATCTTTAAAGAGAAAATAATCTCTCCCTCCTCAGTAGTTGCTCATGCGCTAGGACAAGTGGGAGAGTTCATTTCCTCGCAAAGATTCAAAATATTTATAGAAATTCACTTGACAAAAGAAGAAGAGAATTTGATGAAAAAAGTGAACCTCACATCCATCCATTCTCTGAAAACTCCACATAATTCATGTTGGCAGCTTCAATTTTCACACCAGGACTACAATATTTGGTTATCATCACATGCAGGAAATGTCATGTTCTTTGATGGAGCATCAAAAGGCAACCCAGGGGAGGTAGGTGCGGGAGGGGTGTTGTATAACCCTAGAGGACAACGTTGCTAGATTTTTCTTGGAACCTGGGCATAAATTTCAACAATATGCAAAAGCCTATGCGATGTACTAAGGAGTACTATTAGTCCAGGAATAAAAGCAAAATCATATCACAATTGTAGGGATTCAAAAAATATAATTCATCATTTTTCTATGGGAACCACTCCAATGAATACCAAGCTACAAATAATTATAGAGAGGACCAAATTGCTCCTGTCCCCCATACAAGCAAACTTCTTCCACATCCTCCGTGGAAATAATGAAACAACTGACAACATGGAAAACAAGGCAATTTGTATGTCCCCTGGACATATGAAATTTTAGGGGTGGGTCCTCTTCGCACCCCCTCTTTAATGAATCAGTCCCACATCATCTCAGTGCCACCTGGATCTAGGATCCTCGTGGCTCAACACTTGAAGGGATCATGCAAGTTGGGAAAATCCTTAAAGGAGTAGGGAAGTACTCCCAATATCTCTCGGTTCATGGGAAATCACAGGACAAGCTCATTCTCAATCACGTCCATGGAAAAGATCGGCCTCCCCGTGAACTTCCCTCGTGGGACTCCATGGCACAAAGTACATCACAACAACATGCCAACCAATACAACACCTAATCTGAGGATAAATGAAAAGTCTGTCATCATGAATTTCAATGTGTAAACTCAACTAATATAGGCCACCTCAACGTTTGAAAGACACTTGATCCGTGGGATAATTCGAAGTTGTTTGTATTAATGCACCAAGGTAATTCTAAACCACAATAAAATAAAAATCTTACTTATGTTCCCCCATTATCATCAGCTCCACCTCCCTCTCACGGAGTCAACAGTATTGATTCCGTTCTTAGCAGAGGGAGAGAAATATTTTCAAATTATGTTGACCAAGAAGAAGTTAGGCTGGTATGGTCCCTCTGGTACATGGGGAAATTACAATTTTAATTGCGTTGGTGTTATAGTCCCTAGTCAAATTGATTTAAGAAGTGTATCTCTCGCCATGGCTCATGAGAACGCTCAACAACAAGCTCGGTGAATTTGGAGGACGAACTAGTGGATGATAATTTCACCACCACTCAATGACTCTCTCTTAGAATTGAATCCCACAACTCAACCCTCTCTTTCACTTTGGAAACACTAGCTCAATACTGGACGCTAATCAAACAACTACAAGATGAAGTCGATTTCCTTCATCGACATGGGGAGGCATTGAAAGCTAGGCTGGACACAAGATCTCCAATATCTTTAGTACATAGTCAGAATGAGGAAGTTGACAGCAGACTAGGATCTAGTGAAGACCTCCCAGACTTGAATGTGGCTCTAGAGCCACCGCTCGATGAAGACTTCGTAAAAAATGAACAGTAAGGTAGAAATCTGAATTTGTAAGCCTTAGTAAGGTGTTGTTTCACCATTTTTGAACAAACTCAGTATAGGAATAGTTTTTCATGTAAACAGTTCCACTTTAAAGATATCTAGGATCATTTTTTCTTGTAACTGATATAATTATGCAGTTGGACTACCCTTCTTACCAGCTTCTACCTTTGTAATTAGCGACCCTAGTCGTGCCTTTTTTTATAAATACAATCTTCTCCAGATTATGTAAAAAAAATAACAACTTGGGATAGGATTGAAGGATTTACAAAGGTGACACAATAGGAGAAGGAAGGAGGCATTAGAGCCTATCCCCCCTTAATGATAACTTCTTGAACTCCTAACATAGATCAAATTTTGGAAAACTTCGATTCTGTAAGAGACTTTGTGAAAATGTCCGGAACTTGATATTTTGTAGGGAAAAAGAGCACTTCAATAACTTGATCATGAATAAGCATTTTGATTAAGTGCATGTGTAGCTCGATGTGTTTGCTACGCTGATTTTGAACTGGGCATTTGGAAAACTTGAGGACACTCCGATTGTCACACCGGAGGGTGGTGGAATGATGTTGCTGGAATCCAAACTCTGAAATGATGTGTCAAAGCCACAAGGCTCCTTGACTTGCATTGACTATTGCTTGATATTCTGCTTCTGCTGAAGAAAGAGAAATATCATGTTGTTTCTTACAAGCCCAAGTGACAGGTCCTGAACCAAGGCTGAAAACATAACTTGTAGTAGACTTTTGATCATCAGGGTTGTTGGTCCAATTTGAATCTGTGAAACCAACCAATAAAGGAGCCCCCCCTAAACTATAATGTATCTCGAACTGAACTTTACCCTGGACATACCAAAGTATCCTCTTAGATGCATTCCAATGGATTTCATGGGGTGTTTTCATATATTGGAAAACAATACCAACAAGAAAGGAAAGATAAGAATGGGTATGAGTTAGGTATAAGGGGCTACCAACTAACTGATGGTACAAACTGGCATCAACTTTGGGAGAAGTAAAAGTGGAAGAAATTTTTAATCCAGATTGAAAGCGAGAAGGGGTTGGTTTACAATCTTCCATATGAAAGCAACAAAGATCACAAACATACTTGGACTGGGAAAGAAAAATTCCTTCTTTGGTTTGCAAAACTTGGAGGCCAAGGAAATAGTCCAAAAAACCTAAGTTTATCATGCCAAATTTCTTCTTCAAATTGGTTTTCACATGGTTTAAAAGTTTTGGGTCACTATCAGTGAGGATAATGTCATCAACATAAAGAACAAGGATTATGAAATGACTTCCTACTTTCGTGGTATAGACTTTAGGGTTAGAATGCCATCTAGAAAAGCCGATGTCAAGAAGAAAAATGTCCATTTTGGCATACCAATATCGGGGAGCTTGCTTAAGACCATAAAGATATTTCTTAAGGAGACAAACACAACTAGAGTCATTCTAGACATAGCTAGGAGGTTGTTCCATGCATATTTTTTCTTGCAAATCCCCATGCAAAAAGTCATATTTGACATCCATATGATGGAACTCCCATTTATGTGATGCTGCAAGGGATAGAACAAGGCGGGTGGAATTCATTTTGGCTACAGGGGAAAAGGTTTCATTGTAGTCAATTCCTTCAACTTGGAAGAATCCTTTGGAAACTAACTGAGCCTTGTGTCTTTCAACACTTCCATACGATGCATACTTAGTTATGTAGACCCATTTACATATGACAAGTTTTTTTCCTTTTAGAAGAGGTACAAGATCCCAAGTATCATTTTGCATTAAAGAACGATACTCTTCATTCATTGATGTATCCCAATCTAGATGACCTGAATCTTCTACAGATGTCTCTAGATCACGAGTCTCTCAAACTTGAGCCAAAAGAGAAGAGGCTCGCTAGAAATGTTAATGTGTCTGACGTTGATTTGAAGGATCACCGACAATATCACCAATTGCTTCTCGTGTTGAACAAACCCATCTAGGAAGCGGTGGTGTTGGTGCATGTTCATGTTCAATAGATTCATTTGGAGTAAGGTGAGTAGGCAGAGGTGGATTTTCATCCTCACTGTCATCATCTAAAGAAGAAGAAAACATAATAGGAACAATAGAAGGAATAAATGCCAAACATGGCTTGCATGATGAAGAAGGCGAAAACGACGGATTAGGTTCATAGGCCACAATATTTTAAGATAATTTAACATCTCTTATAATAATAATTTCATTACAATGTGGTAGAAGAAATCTGTAACCTTTAACATCTTTAGAATAACCAACAAATATACACTTCTCACTTTTAGGCTGCAATGTTTTCCTTTT
>CBVK0100465684.1:0-11917 GCA_900067695.1 Picea abies | reverse complement strand
AAGTGGAGTACCTGGGTCATATTGTTGGAAAGGATGGTGTAAGGGTGGATTATAAGAAAATTGAAGATCTGTAGGATTGGCCTCACCCTAAAACTCTTAAGATTTTGCATTTTTTTTGGGGTTTAACAAGCTATTATCAGAAGTTTGTTTAGAATTATGGAAAAATTGTAGCTCCTCTCACTGTTCTCCTTAAAAATAATGCTTTCACTTGGAATCTAGTTGATGATCACTCTTTCCATGCCTTGAAAGAAGCTATGTGCACGACCACTGTCTTGGCATTGCTCAAATTCACAAATACTTTTGTAATAGAATGTGATGCTTCAGGGAAATGAATTGGGGCTGTCCTCATGCAAGATGGCAACCCTTTGGCCTTCACTAGAAAACAAATTTTGGAGAGACATTTGGGCCAACCCATTTATGTAAAGGAAATTTGATCTATTATGCATGCCATGGATCTCTGACATCCTAATCCATTGGGGAAATGCTTCCAAATTAAAACTGCTCATAAGAGCCTCAAGTATTTTCTAGAACAACAAATTTCAACCCTGAAGAAACAAAAATGGGTGACCAAGCTATTTGGGTACGATTACGAGATCATTTACAAGAAGGGAAATAAAAATGTAGTTGTTGTCACTCTTTTCGGGAAGTATGAATATGAAGTGTCCCTCTTTTCCCTCTCCTTCATTGTACCAAACTGGCTTCAAGTTGTTCATCAAGAATGGCTATAAGACCCCAACATTTCTCGCCCGATCCAACAATTGCAACACCATTCTCCAGATTCTCCCGGGTACTCTTGGCATGATGAAGAGGTTCACTAAAAAGGCCATTTGTGTTTAAGAAAAAAATCACAACTTAAATAAATGGTGCTTTCTGAGCTTCATGCTTCACCCACAACTAGGCATTCAAGGTTTACCAAAACCTATGAATGGGTCAAATGTTCTTTTTTCTGGGATGGTATGAAACAAGAAGTCCTCACCTTTATGGTTGAATGTGAGGTATGTCAACACAAAAAGGAAGAAATAGTCAAATATTTGGTAACACTCTAATCATTTTTTATTCCCCCTACTATTTGGAGAGATATTTCTATGGATTTCATTGTGGGCTTACCTAAATTAGGAAATAAGTTAGTCATCATGGTGGTAGTCGATCGTATTTCCAAATATTCTCATTTCTATGCTCTGCAACACCCATTCACATCATCCACTGTGGCTCAAATTTTCATGGATAATATTTTCAAACTTCATGGCATGCCTCATTCTATTAGCTATGACTGAGATCCAACTTTCACCAACAACTTTTGGCAAGAATTGTTCAAGCTCCAGTGAACCCAATTTCATCTCAGCACAACCTATCATCCCTATACTGATGGCCAAACTGGAGTTGTCAACAAATGTTTGGAAGCATATTTGAGGTGTTTTGCATCAAACTGGACAAACCAGTGGGATTAATGGTTACCCCTAGCTGAATAATGGTACACCACATCTTTTCTTGATGATGAACCACATTGGTTTGGTCCGAAACGTCGAAAATAAAAAACCAATGCGATGAATCCGAAAGAACTACCTCATCATAACAATGGTCGCAAAATTCTTAGAACAGAAATACAACACATCTTACCATATATCTACACGCATGAATCCTTTTGAAGCAGTCTATGGCCAAAAGCCACCGTTGGTTCTCTCATACATCCCATGTGTCTTGAAGGTTTAAGAGGTTGAAAAAAATCTTACAGTCCACGAGGCCATTCTCCATACCCTTAAAGAAAAAAAAATGCATGGCTCAGAATCGCATGAAGAAACAAGCATATCAGAGTTGTTCAGAACATCAATTTATTGAAGGGGATTATGTGTTTCTTCATTTGCAACCTTATAAGAAGACATCACTCAAAGCTGAACACTACAAAAAAATTGCTCCAAAATTTTATGGTACTTATATAATTCTCAAGTGAATGGGGCGTGTGGCCTACCAATTAGCTCTTCCTAATCATTCTAAGCTCCACTCTAGTTTTCATGTCTCATGCTTAAAAAAATTGATTGGAATTAAGTGTCAAACTTAGACTAGTCTCCCCGAGTTGGATGAAGAGGGTTCCATTTGGATGCAACCACAAGCAGTCTTGGAGCAATGTGAGTGTCGTCTCCATCATCACACCATCAAGGAAGTGTTAGTTCCGTGGAAAGATACAACTCCAAAAGAAGCCACTTGGTAGTCGACCACCATTCTACAAAAATTTCCTCATCTCAAGCCTTGAGGACAAGGTTGTTCTTCAAGGGGGAGGGCATGCTAGGGACCTAACCTCTCTAACCCCTCACATAGGTAGAACAATATGTTTTCCGTGTAATAAAGGCCAACATTAGTTAATAATTCCTATTTAATAAATGTGAACAAGTCAATGTAAGAAGACCCAATAGAAGCTTCCGCTTCAGTCATCATGGTGGTAGTCGATCATCTTTCCAAATATGCTCATTTTTGTGCTCTCCGACACTTCACCGCATCCATAGTGGCTTAAATTTTCATGGATAATATTTTCAAACTTCATGGAATGCCTCACTCTATTGTCTCTATCCGAGATCCAACTTTCACTAGAAATTTTTGGCAAGAACTATTCAAGCTATAGGGACCCAATTGCATCTCAACATAACCTATCATCCCCAAACTGATGGACAAAATGAAGTTGTTAACAAATTTTTGAAATCATATTTGCGGTGTTTTGCATTAGACCGACAAAACCAGTGGGATCAATGGTTACCCCTACTTGAATGACGTTACAACACATCTTACCATACAAGTACATGCACGACTCCTTTTGAAGCAATCTATGGCCAAAATCCACCATCGATTATCTCATACGTCCTAGGTGTCTCGAAGGTTCAGGAGGTTGAAAAAAATCTTATAGTTTGTGAGGCCATTCTCCATACCCTCAAACAATATTTGGTTATGGATCAGAATCACATGAAGCAACAAGCATATCATGTTTGTTTAGAAAGTCAATTTGCTGAAGGGGACTAGGCGTTTCTTCATCTGCAACCTTATAAGCGGACTTCACTCAAAGATGAACACTGCCAAAAAATTTCTCCCAAATTTTATGGTTCTTATACAATTCTCAAGTGAGTGGAGTTGTGGCCTACTGGTTAGCTCTGCCCAGTCATTCTAAGCTCCATCCTGTTTTTCATATCTCATTCTTAAAGAAAGTGATTGGAAGTAAGTGTCAAACTCAAACCAGACTACCCCAGTTGGATGAATAGGGTTCCATTTGGTTGCAATCACAAGTAGTCTTGGACCAACATGAGTGTCATATCCATCAATGCGCCATCAAGGAAGTGTTAGTTTAGTGGAAAGATACAACTCCAAAAGATGCCACTTGGGAGTCGACCACCATTCTACAACAATTTCCTCATCTCAATCCTTGAGGACAAGGTTGTTCTTCAATGGGGAGGGAACGTTAGGGACCTAACCTTCCTAACTCCTCACATGGGTAGAATAATATGTTTTCCATGTAATAAAGGCCGAGATGATTTAATAAGGCCTATTTAATAAAGGTGAACATGTCAATGTAAGAAGACCTAATAGAAACTTCCACTTCTAGAAAGATCTTCCTCTAGAAGATATAATTAGTATAAATAAGAGAAGGAGGCATGCAAATCTTTGTCTTGAGAATTATTTTAATAGATGTCTGCTCTGCTGGAGGTTGCCCCCTCGAAGAGGCTAGTGAACATTGCTTTCTTGGAATAAAGGTATTATTTCTGGTATTTCTCTCTCAATATTTTGTTGTTCCATTGATATTTGCTAAATATTCCCATTTCTACATAATATATTACATCTGGTACCTTACAATAGTTTCTTATTGAGAAATATGAACTATTTATGTTTCCATAAGTAAACTGTATGCCTGCAATTGATTTTTGTTACTGTTAGGACATGGCTACATTTTCATATTAAAATAGGACTACATTTAGGATTTAGTCTAATTTAAATGAACAAGTCTCTCTTTGGAGAGAAATCCATTTATTTAGCGACAACTAGGCCCACATATCGATGGAGAATGCCATACCAAATGAGAGTAGGTCTGATTGGGACCTTCCATCATAAAATTCTCCCTTATGTTGGGGCATTTTTTCCCGCATTAACAATAGGAATTGGCCACTTCATGATGGCCTCCATGGAAATGCTATGAAATTGGATTGTGAGATGGAATCAAATAGAGCATATACCTTAGTATTTTTGACCTAGATCTTAATATGGAGGAGCTTTTTCATTTCCTTCTCTTCCTTGTGATGAAGGATACTCAAATTCATCTCCTTCTGCATTGAAGTGTAGACAATATTCTCGTCCACATTCGAGATGCTCTCTACTTGGTTGCATGAATTCTTGCTGATTAGGTTCTTCTTTTTGGCATCCTTCTTATAGTTCTTCAGATTCAACTCTGGATGTAGCTTCCAACACTTATCTTCGGTGTGACCATCAATATTGCAATGGTTGTTTGGATCCTTTCACTGATGGGAAGTGGTTGTCATCTTCTTCTCTTTCCCTTTCCACTTCTTCTTCCCCTCCTTGGAAGCTTCTTGGTGATATTTCTCCCTTTCCACTTCTTCTTCCCCTCCTTGGAAGCTTCTTGGTGATATTTCTGTTTAGAACCAATCGACTGTCCTTTCTTATGGCATATGGCCTATGGTATCCCAATTTGAGATCAATTTGGTGAAGTAATTGGCATGTTGCACCTGCTCTAACAAATCATCGATCCTGGGAAGAGGGTACCAATTCTTGAGGGTGATGTTTTTCAAAGCTCTGTAGTAAATACACATTCACCAAGTCCCATCCATCTTAGGTACTATGATGATAGGTGACCCACAAGGTGAGGTGCTTGGTCAAATAATTCCCTGCTCTAGTAGTTTTTGCAACTATTTCTTCACTTCAACTGCTTCCAAAACATACTATTTATACAACCCAATATTTGGTAATGGGGAGTCATGAAATAATTGTATCTCATGCTCCACTTCCCTCTTAGGTGGAAACACTACTCTATACGTTTGCAACAATTCATTCAACTATTTTTTCTACTCTTTTGTACATCCCTCCAGGGATGCCTTTACTCTTACCAATTCCTCCCCTAGTTGAATCTCTCTTAAGAAAAACAATACATACTTCTTACTAGAATTTATCATGAATCTCTCTTAAGAAAAACAATACATACTTCTTACTAGAATTTATCAACTTTTTGGCTTGGTTAGAACTTACTAGAAAGATCTTTGACTTGCCTTTGTGTGTGTTGATGATGAAATAATTTCCATCCTTGATCAAGAAGAACTAGTTTTCTCTCTGCATGAATATTGCATCTCTCATATACATGTAAGGGCTTCCAAACACTACACCACACACATTAAGGGGCACTACATCTAATTCCACTTCATCAATAAAAGATGCACTTATAGTAAACTTGATCTTACACTATTTAGTGACTTTTATCTCTACATCCTTATTCACCCATCCCAATGGTTACAGGCTTAGATGATCATGAATCTCCAACCCAATATTGTTGACCATATCATATACTATGAGATTAACTTGTGAGACAAAATAAAATAGACCATATACCTTGGTATTTTTGACTTGGATCTTAATATGAAATATTTTTGTCATTTCCTTCTCTTCCTTATGATGAAGGTTACTCAAATTCACATCCTTATACAATGAAGTGTAGGCAATAATCTCATCCACATATGAGATTCTCTTTACTTTGTTGCCAAAATCCTTTCCTAGTAGGTTCTTCTTCTTGGCATCCTTCTTAAAGTTCTTTGGATTCAAATTTGGATGTAGCTTCCAACACTTACCTTTGGTGTGACAATCAATATTATAATGGTTCCAATGGTTGTTTGGATCCTTGCATTGATGTGTAGTGGTTTCCATCTTCTTGTCTTTCCATTTCCACTTCTTCTTCCCCTGCTTGGAAGCTTCTTGGTGATATTTTTATTCAGAACCACTTGGCTACCCTTTCTTATGGCCTATGTTCTCTAGATATTGTGCTTACATATAGGTCTCATCGATGATCCTTGGTTTTAAGAGCATCACTTGATTTTTCAAATTATTGTGTATACCCCCACTATACTTGAGGAGTACATCTAGGTTCTTGGGAGAGACACCTAACATGATCTTCATCATCTTGAGTTCAATGATTTACTCTTGCACACTCTGCCCTTGCCTCTAGCTGAAGTGATTCCAACGGATCCATTGGTCCTTTACATACCCAATAGGGTAGAAATGAGACTTGATGAGGGTTTTTAAATCCTCCCACTTAGTTACTGGTGGATCACCCTCTAGACTAAGTGTCTCTATGTGGATTTCCCTCTAAGTTAGTGCATGGCCCTCTAGTTTCAGTCAGAAAAATGAAATCTTCTATTTTTCATCTATATCATGGACACTAAAATACGCTTCTAACTATGAAAACTAATAATTCAACTTAACAACATCGATATCACCTTGGTATGCATTTATGTTCACTTTCACTTCCAATTTGAATAGAGGTTGTGAAGGAGTGATGACACTAAAAATTGGTTTCTCTTTCTCAGGCCTTTTTTGGACTCCTTTTCTGGGTCTTCTGCTGATTTCTCATCCGATCAAGATTCTAAGTTAGAGCCAATAAAATCCTCAAAAGGTTCAAACTTGTTTCTTAGCGCTTCCATGTGGAGAGCCATGTTGTGAGAGATATAAAAAAAATTCTCTTCTAGCCTTGAAAGTCTCTTCTACTGCATCATGAGGGTTTTTATGAACATTCTCATCTACCATGGTTAGGGTTCTGCGACTTCCTTCTTAAGTCAACTCCTAGATCTCGCAAATTTCCACAAATACCCGAAAGAACACTGATATGATACCAATATGATATACAAACTACCATGGATATTCCACTGGATCAGTTCGTCACAACATATCTTATAATATTATGAAATCTTAGATTATGCAATTTATTTCCTTAGATCCCAAACTAATTATTACTAGCCTTTCACTCATATTTAGGAAAATATCTGAATAGGAAAATGAAAGAAGATGAATATACACACACCATCCACACTAATGAACACAAAATTTATCTTGGGAAACTTGATATGGGAGAAAACCCAACTAGAAGGTGAGGCCTATGCCCTTCTCTCTTTTCTTTAGTTATGAAATACAAGTACAAATAAAGAGACACTCACTATGGAGTTTCCTTTGACACTATGTCCTTAAGTTACCGCTACATAATCTCCTATATCCTTTGTTATTCTTTGAAAATGCCAATCCTATATTCTCTACTCAACTATGGAACAATTAGAATGCTAAAGAATGGAATCTCTTCTCTTCCTAGTGGCCCGATGTTTAACATAGCCCAATAGCCATCTAGCGTTTGTATTTTTGCATCCTCAACCCTCAATTAGTGTCAAGGTTTTGGAACTTCTATTCTTGAAAGTCCACACATGGCTAGCCCCACATATGTGAGTAATGTGGGATGATGTGACATCCACTCGTACCATGGTGTTCAACAAGGTAGTTCAACTTGTTGGAGGCATAACTTCCTCATACGAGCTCTGATTGAGGTGATTTTTTCACTGTTGGAAAGGTATTGATGTATAGAATAGATTAAATGGGATATTATTTATGCCCATGAAGTTTAATTGACCCCCCAAAATTCCCTTTGATGCCCCAAAATGGATTTGGAAGGTTCCAGACCTCTAATCTCCAAATTGGGACCTGCCACTAAAATGGTCCCTACAAGTCAATTCCTCCATTTTTTGCACCAAAAAAGTACCGAGATAGATGAAAAATTATATAATGGTCCAATATGGATTATATTTCTAGGAAGGTAGTTGATTTATGATATTCTAAACTCTAGAAGAAGGCCACAAATGAAGAAATGTAGGCATTGGACAAAAATGAGGCATGCAATTTGATTGAGTTTCCTACTTGAAGAAACCTTGTTGATAGAAAATGGGTGTTCAAGAAGAAATTCAATGCAAAAGGAAAAGTGGAGAAGTACAAAGATTGGTTTGTAGCAAAGGGATATTCCTAGGCCATGGAAGGAGTTGATTTTGGTGAGACTTTTTCTCCTATTTCTAAGTTAGCTCTCTTTATAAGATTATTTTATTTATCATTGTTACATATGATCTTGAAGTAGAGAAGATGGATGTGAAGGAAACATTCCAAAAGGTTTTACAGTGAATGGAAAGAAAGAGTTGGTTTGCAAGCTAAGCAAGTCCTTCTATGGATTTAAGCAATCTCTAAGAACGAGGTATCAAAACTTTAAGCTAAGCAAGTCCTTCTATGGATTTAAGCAATCTCTAAGAACGAGGTATCAAAACTTTGACAACTATATATTGGGACTTGGATTTTCAAGAAGCAAAGTTGATTACTGTGTGTAATATTCTAAGTAGGTTGGTGATAATTTTGTTTATATGGTATTATATATTGATAATATGTTTCTAATTAGAAACAACAAGGAAATCATCAAGGAAGATAAATGTCATTTGTCCTCTAAGTTTGCTATGAATGTTGTTGGTGTTGCAATTTTATTTTGGGTGTTAGAATTAAAAATGATTATGTAAACAATAAGCTTTGGTTGACTCAAATGAATTATGTTGAGACAATATTGTAGAGGTTTAATATGCAATAATGTAAACCAATCAATGTTCCTACTCCTATAAGTGTAAAGTTGTCTGTAGAACAACGTTTCAAGACACAAGAAGAGTTAGAGGACATGTTTCATTCTCCTTAAACAAGTGATGTTGGAAGTTTGATGTATGGTATGGTTTGTACTAGATCAAACATTGCCCATACAATGGTATTTTTGAGTAGATATATGTCAAAACCATGAAAGGAACATTGGAAAATTGTAAAATGGCTCTTTACATATTTGCATAACACTTTAGAATATGCAATTTGTTGCTAGGGAAGGCTTAGATCATAAAAATTTATTTGATGTAAAAGGTTTTGTTGATGTGGATTGGGCTAGATATCTTGATTGCTAAATATCCAAAAGTGGTTATGTGTTCAACTTGTTTGGTGGAATAGTCAATTGGATGAGTAAGAGACAGATTGTAGTTTACAAAGGTTGAGTACATGGAAACCCCTCAAACATGTGAAGCGACCATATGGTTTTAAAGGCTATGTTCATATGTTGGGATCCTATAGAAATCTATAGGATAGATTGCAATAGTGAAAGTGCAATCTTGTTGGTAAATAACCTTGCTTATCATTCAATGACAAAGCATATTGCAGTGCGGTACCATTTTGATATAGATATGGTTGACGACAAGAAGTTGTTGTTAGAGAAAGATGACACCTTGAAAAATGTTGCAAATTCATTAATGAAATCTGTGAGCACTGAGAAGTTTTCTTAGTGCAGGAAATTAATGGGCTTAACTACCCCAAGTAGTTGATTTTGTGACTGGAAACTTAAGACTTGATATATATAAAATATATATTTAATATTTAATAAATTTATTATTCTTTGTCCTATCCAAATGTACAACAACATGTATAAATACACGTACATGAGTAGAGTCACATCTTTTTGTGTAACAAGACATGACTTTACATTAAAAGTATTAATTATTACAATAACGATTTAAATAGTAATCAATGACATTGTAATATACACAAGGTATTTTACAAGTCATCCCTCCTAAAAATAAGCTTCGTCCTCGAAGCATAGGTAAAGACGAATCTTCTGAATCTTTTGTTAATTTAACTAGTGATGTTTCTTCACTAATTACAATGTTTTTTTTTAATATATTTGCAATTGTTTCCAAATATTAGGTGTTCTACTAAATAGCTTTCACATCCTTAAAATGTCGTCTTTCCTATTGATGTACGTGAAGGTGCGGGGTCTTTATGCCATGAAGATTCATGTAAGTAACATTTGGACATAATACACCTCCCAAGACATTGTGCAAAACATGTACTGATTTTTCCCTCAACAACCTATGCGGTAGGGTTGCCATAAAGTACATATTCATAAATTATATGTCTACCCTCCTGGAATGCAATCAATTCCACAATATTTTTGAAAGTGTATGTAGATGTCTGAACAATTGCAGTAGCAATTGCATTGGTAGCTATAACACGTCCTGCATTTTCACTGGAATGAATGGCGAGGATTACAACGGGGCTAACAAAGTCCTTTTGCTCAGATTTGCACATTGGACATGAATTTCTATGACAAAACCATTTGAGAAAGCACTTTGAATGTTAAAGGTGTTTGCATGGAAACTGTTTTGCATGATCTTAAGTGGAAAATGTTTCTTGACACATTGGGCACATGAATCCATCATCTTTTTCACTTTGTTTGTGAAACATAATTACTGCCAGCTCATTGACTGCTACACGAAGACTATTGGGTACCTCTTCTTTCTCTGTGGGACTACTAATTACTCTTTCCCCTCCAAAGTGTTAGGCAACAGAAGTAAAACAAAGCACAAATAGAGCATAAACAAGCAATAAACTGAGAACAACAATCACACAATTGACACAGTGATTTATGTGGAAACCCAATACGGGAAAAACCCATGGGGAAATGATAATCAATATTCTTATTATTTAAGGGAGAATTGCAATAGCTAATCACATGCATACAACCATCCTATCCTCACATACACACTGCACTCCACAGTATTGTGTCTTTCTCACACATTGCTCACGTCTATGGGCATGATCGTATATATAACATCTCTCAAACAATTAGAAAAACTAATTATAATAAGATCCACTAGTTACAAACTGTTCACTAAAGAGTGCATGCATGCACATTCTAAATTTAGCTGATGTGCATGTGCATGCTACTTCATGGGAAATTGGTTGGCATGTTTTCAACAATCTCCACCTTGACAACAATTTATCTGATATATCATGCACGGATTAATTCATCACCTTTTCTACAAGACAGGAGAATCCAAACACCATCGTAGCTTCTCTAACAAAATTGGTTTCATAAACATGTCTGTAGAATTCAATTTTGTATGGACCTTTTCCAGAGCCACTTCCCCTTCATCAACAACCCATCTTACAAAATGGTATTTGATAGAAATATACTTCGTCTTACTATGATAAATTGGATTGTTAGCCAAATGAATAACACTTTGACAATCACAAAATACTTTCACCTTGTCCAACATCCTTCCAAACTCACCTAGAAAACCTTTTAACCAAATTGCCTCCTTACATGCATGTGAAGTAGCCATATAAAGAAACTACGTTTTGAATATTTGACATCCAAATAACAGGTTCTCCTGCAAGAGTAAAGACATATCTTGAAGTGGATCTCCTTTTTTCCAAGTCACCTGCAAAATCTGAATCTACATAACCTCAAATTGAATCATTGGGACCATCATAGGTGATATAATAATTACTTGTGCCTCTAAGATACAGAAGCACCCATTTCACTGCTTCCCAATGCTCTTTACTTGGATTCTCCATGTATCTACTGACAACACCAACTACATGTGAAATATCTAGTCTAGTACTCACCATCGCATATATCAAACTTCCTACTGCATTTTCATATGGTAGGTGAGACATATAATCCTTTTCTTCGTCATTACTAAGACATAAATTTGAAGAAAGATTGAAATGAGAATCCAAAGGGATATGTACGAGTCTCACATTATTCATACTAAATCTCATAAGCATTTTCTCCACATACTTCTGTTGTGATAACCACAACTTACCATTTTTCCTGTCTCTATGTATCTCCATGCCTAAGATTTGTTTTGCTACTCCTAGATCCTTCATATCAAATTGCCTTGCCAACTGAGCCTTTAACCTATTGATTTAGACCATAATTTTTCTTGCCACAAACATATCGTCAACATATAACACCAAAATAATGAATATGCCATTTTATGACTTTTTTAAGTAAACACAATGATCATATTCACTTCTTGTAAAATTTAGGCTC
>CBVK0100465674.1:0-16976 GCA_900067695.1 Picea abies | reverse complement strand
AGCAATAAAGAGGTCCTCCACTTGGAAGCGGGCCCAGAGACGTAGCCAAAGATTGGTGAACTCCGTTAACAAATTCTTGTGTCTACTTCTCTTTCTTGTTTGCTGCTATCTTCTCTTATTTTGCAGCATGGTTTATGATGGCTGAACTCGTTAATCACTTATGAGCATCAAGTAAAAGTCATAATTATTATTCTGCAACAAGTTATAGAGTTTTATGTGTTTCGCATTCTTAACAATCTGATGCATAAAGTACATTAAACTTAACTTGCAATTTGTCAGTAAAACATATCATTTTTGGATCACCAAGTCTCTCACAAGTGTATCTCACACAAGTCCCTACCTTGGTCTCTCATGAAGTCTCTCGACCTTGACCTCTCATCAACAGTCCCAACCGTGTCGAATCCCTCAACATTAGTGTCTACCTCCTTCTCGTAGCCTTACTTTTATAACCATGAGTTACAATCTATTTATAATATTCAAAGTGATCTACGGTTGATATTACTTCTCACACCCACTTAAGATTTAGATTACATGCTGCATGTTAACCATGTCCTTAAACAACTCAATTCACTAATAAATACAATTTTACTTTAATTAATTATTTCTAACAAAAGTAAACTCAAGACTAGAATATTTTCGACTACTTCCACATGAAAAACACACGCCTATGTGGAAGTACCTGTCCGATGATACAAAAACATCAATAGTAGGCTAAGATTGAATAGTTGGAGATGGAAAAAGAGAATGGTAATGAAGGGAACAAGTTGTTGGCTTATCCCTCCCTTTTAGTTGGTTCATTTGGAGCATATATTATGATGGACAATGAGGATGCTACTATTCAACAACCATTAATCCAAGCAAAGAAGCAATAGTCCATTATTCAATCAACAAAGTCTAGAAACAACATTGAAGCACATAATGGGTCTGACCATCTTCAATTGTATTTAAAATAATGCAATGTAGTAGAAACTAGTAATTTTGTTCGGACAATTAATAGGTTATATATTTGTTCGATATATAGTGGCAAAACTGAAAGTTTTAATTTACCAAATATGATAGAATGTAGTGCTAGACTTTTGAGTTTTGGTACAATGAACTTGGCTCTGAGCACTCTCTTGTTTTATATTATCATGTTGAATGGTTTGACCGCAATGTTACTTTAATACAAACTTATAATTGTTTCTCTTAAAAAAAGTACAATGAAAATTATCATTTTTTAAATTTACTAGTCATTTATGAAAGGCAACAAGGGTAACGTAATGGAAACCAGCTTGAGAGGAGTGATGAAATTATTTTATGTATAAAATATCGATAAGGATAGTGTTATGAAGAATTCCTTCCAAGCTAAATGCATTTTCAAAGTAGAAAGGAGACCATTAACACACAATCTTTCACCCTAGTGTAAATCCCTTGTCAGGAAATTCAATTGCTTAAATTTCTTTACTTTAAATTATCAACCAAGGAGCTTGTAAGCTTGTGAGATGTTGGAAAAATATATGCAAGAGTAAGCAACTAACTCTAAACTAAGCAAGTTGAACCAAAAATTTCAAGAACGAGAATTAAAATAAGATGATCCTATGTTGTAGGTTGAGTCCTATGGCTTTTCAACTATCTCTTGGATTCTTAGGGTTAACAACATTCAGATCTCTAATGCACACCACACTTGGTCGATCACACTTGCATAAAAGAAATTGCATAACTGAAAGGTTACACAATTCAACTGAGGTCAATGAACTTATATTTCAACTATTAACCACATTCCTTTGGTTGATAAGCAAGAGCATCATTTGGTTTTGACATCACTAAAGAAATTCATCCTTCAATGCCTAACTCTGCAGGGAAACCACACTTGTAGGAATGAGAGAGCATAAAGGAATGAACAATAACTGAAATGAACAACTAATGAAATAACATCACACAACAAAACAAAAACTATTTAGGTAATGTATACCAGAGAGAGGGGGCCTTGCCTCTCTTGGCATATACTGCCAAGAAGGACTATGATAGAGAACTCTTGATGTGCAACAACAAGCTCTTTATTCCAGCATCAAAATGATTACAATGATCCTTCTCTTCAATATGTAACTCTATTTTCTCCTTCAATTCTCTAGCTATCTAAATCTCTAACTCCTTAACTATTTAACTATCCAAGCTGAATGATATCCTCTCATATTTATACATATAGATTATACTTCACAAAATAAAAAGGAGTTACAACAAGATGAGATCATATCCTAAACAAGTGGATCTGCAACTAACAAATCCTAGATCCTAAACATGTGAATCTTTCACCACCAAATCTTGGATTTGATCTAAAGATAGTTTGAATAAGATAATAACATCATATTCCATTAGATCCATGTGCCCAAATTTGTGGATATGGGTTTCCACTTGGTCAAACCACTTAGCTACAAAATTGTAGGCTAGTTAGATCGGTCTTGGAAATCTCAACCATACACCCCGTGTTTTGTACTTTTTGCATATTTTCCTTGATAGCCACCTAAATGACCTTATTTTGCATAAAACCCATATTTTATATTTTTGAGTTTCCTCTTAATCTATTTATAAATAATGTGGAAAGTTTGACTACTAGAACTGCTAATTAGCTGCAGAATTGCCAACAACTGCATAATTGTGAACAACTGTTGAATTTCACAAGTAAGTTAGGAAATCACAATATCTACCCCAAGTAATCATCAAAACATGGGAAATCAACCATTTTAGTGTAAGTATGCCACATGAAGCTTATATAGGGTAGAAATGGTCAAATGCGGAAATACAAGTAATAAAGGAAACGAGGATGAAAGGGCAAGGTAAATGAAAAATGACTAAATGGCATCGTAAAATGTGTTATTTCTGAGGTCCAACATCTCCCCCACACTCAAATCATTGCATGTTCTCATGCAATCAAAACTGCATAGGAGGTAGTGTTCGGGCATATATGATACAAGTCCTAAGTGGAAATGATTTGTTTTACACTTGGCTTTTTTCAAAGTCATCGATGCCATAAAGAGATGGATGATGATGGGTAGATAATGAAATATGAAATGTAAAGTGTAAATAAATGAAGTGCAAGGAAATGAAGGAATGGAAAATATGAAAAGCTTCAAGAATTTCATGTGCATGAATTCCCAGTTAGATGACTACCTAGAAATAGAAATTGTTTACCCAACTTTACCTTCTTCTAGTGGATGATGGTCTGAGAGACAATCGTTGAACTCTGGCTACCCTGATGTGTGTTGATATGAGAGGAAAATTCTTTGGTTGTAACCTAGCTGCATGATGTGGAAAGGAAGATGTTGGTCATTTTGAACTATTTGTAGGTTTTGCTTCTGCCATAATGATATGTTGTTGGACAAGTTTTGTTGATGACGTTGATATGAACTTGAAGGTATGAAGAGTGTTGTTGTTGAACAAGATAACTGATGTTGATGCAGAAGATGAATTTGAATATGTTGACTGTTATTGAACCACGACTACAAAAATGTTGAAAATTTGATCTTTATTCATGCTTGAAAACTTGAAAATTGAAAAATGCTAAAAATCAATGATGATAGGTGGATGAGCATCTCGTGCTAATTTGAAATCATCAACAAGTTGCATTATAATCTTGGAATGCGTGCAACCATTCAAAAGTACAAATTGCCTACAAAAAGATGAAAAATTGAAAAATGATCAAAATCATGTTTGATGGGTGGATAAGAATCTCATACTAATTTGAAATCATCTCCAAGTCAGAATCTAGTCTTGGGATGTGTGCAAACATTCAAAACTACAAATCAACTACAAAGAGATGGTTGTAATTGCTTAAAACAATTTTGATTATTTTTATAAAATCAGTTTTAAAACATGTTGGTGCATCCATTTTCATGCATTTTTTGCAAATTATGTCTGCTAGATACTCAATTTGTGGTATCGGGCACAAAACCCATGTCTCAGAATTTATCGGTTCAACCTCAATTATTTACAAATGACATGCAAAAAGTGCCCTTCAAGCAGACTGCTGCAGGAAATATGGAAATTATATCAAAGTCAGCTTCAAAAACATACCTGTAGATCCCTCAATATGCACTTTTTGGAAATTTTTTCCTTATGTTTACTATTTGTTGCATGGGGCACAAAACCCATGTCTTAAAACTTTTTATTTTGTTCTCATATGCTTGCAAATTTGGTGGAAAGATCGTCCCTGAGAATAAAAATATGGTTGTAACAACCTTCCTGTAGCTGCAAAAAATCACTTGAATTTGGAAATAAATAATGATGGTGGATCAAAGAATATGCTTATGATCTGCTGCTATGAATGTTGAATGAAAAGGACATCTCCACCCCTCCCCCACACTCAAAATGTTGCATGAACTCATGCACATGAAGTAGAGAACTAAGTAATTTCATGAAGGCTTATGGAGTCTTTGTGGCAACATATAGAGGAGGATGAAGGCCAATACCCAACATGTAATTTTGAGATGGGATTGTCTTTATTTGAGTGCCAAGTTCTTGCTCAATCTTGTACAAATTAAATGGATCCTCATATGTAACCAAATTTATAGCAAGTCCTATATGATCAAACCTTCCAGATCGCCCTTTCAATTTCTATTGTAAACACTTGAAAAGGTTAATGGGAACATAAAGCACCAACACTCCATTTGCAGCAAGAAAAAATCCCATAATAATACCATATTGAAAGGCAATAATGAAAGATTTCCCAACACCCTTCTCGACTTCTAGTATTGTTCTTGCATTAGTGTAGGTTGCAATTTTCATTCTAAGATAGCCAGAAAAAAATAGATGTAAAAGAACCAAGCAAGAAAGATATTGTGTTGAAAATGGTATTAATAAGGGCTAGCTTGCACATCACCTCTTTGTTGTATGTGCAAGGATGGCTTTTTGTGTTGAATCTCTCCACTGAACCAAGGAACAAAAATACGAGGATTGAAAAGAAGACCATGAAAATACCCATGTATACTAATGACTCAACGACCAAAAGTTTTATCAAAATGTTTAGAGATGGTCCAAAGATGTCCTTCAATGAGTCTCCAATGGTGTCACTGATGTCAACAACCTTGAGGGGATGAAACCCTTTTTGGCTAAGAGACCTGGCATACTCTGATGCACCAGCCTCATTATTCTTCTTAGCATTGTCCTAAGCTGAGAAATTATAATATGCACACCAGATACAAGAGAACCAATAAGGACAAAGGATGAAGCTAGAGATCCTAGTTGAGAACAAAATGCTGCAAAATCAAGGCCACCTTCTGCACTCAACATTCCCTCTACCACACGAGACACATCATCTCCTACTGATGCCCTCATGAAAGCACCATCAACCCATTCAACAAGTTGCAGTGCTACTTTATCTTCTGGTGGTAATGCAAATCGATGAACAACCTCTTCTCCAATATCATATTGCATTAATAGATTTTAACAATGTGGAAGGTGTTGCATGCAATATTGCCAAAGCTTCCTTCTAATTCCACTGGCGCCCGAGAGAGGGAAAAAGGTGTTGCAACACTGAGAGGCACCATTCCCAGTCTTCAACAAACTTCTTGACAACATATGCTCTTCGTTTCCATGCTTTCTTGCCACCTTTTCCTATAAGTCCACTCCATGATGGTCTTAAATTCAAGTTCAAACATGGAAGAAGGTATGCAATAATGCAACAACTTCAGGATAAAACCAATATGTGCAACCGTTGTTTGCTTTTTCCATTTATTTGTTCATGATGAAACGAGCTATTTTGAAGCAGATACACAAGACATTCTTGGATGGAGTGCAGAAAAATTATACCGGGGAGGACTCACATAAATGCCATCCATATGAAGAAGTAAGATAATGATGTTCATAATCCAAACCTTTTGAGGAGGATTCCCAATTACCTCTAAATGCTCCTACAAATATTTCAAGAACCATGATGCTACTTGTTTATTTTTTAACATACTTCTCTCCATAGCTCCAAGCGCTAGGACAACAACTTGTATGCCATAGTGCATGTGAAGTAAATTAACACCTGACATCCTATGCCATGCTGCAATTGCAGATTGAACATGATGCATATTCACAGGTTCTAAAGCATCCTAAAACTTTATGTTTGGAACAACATCAAACAATACTCTTAGAGGAATTTGCACAACAAGGCATTCAAGGAAAAAAATTGCAACAAAATGATCTAATGGACCTCCATCAACATTCTCACTAAGTCTCTTCCCCTTTTTTATAAACCTCCATGATTTCATGAGTGGAAGCATGAAATCAGGGTCTAATGCTTGATTCTTGGAGAGTTAACTAGACATAATGAAATTAAGATCTGATAGATCCATTTCTCACAGATCTAACAAACAAAACAGAGAAGAGATTTAAAATTCATCCGAAATGATAATTCTAGAAAATATCGGTTTAGATAATCCTTCGTATCTCCCAGATACTTCAAAATTTTAGGAAATCGTTCACGAAGAACCCAAACAAACTCGTCCCCCACAAAACCCATGTGTCAGATTTTCATGATTCTCCTCCATTTGTACACAATTAGCCCTAAAACAATGTCTCTCTATTTTGACACGGGTTTCATGAACATGCCGAGGATTCTTTGCACAATTTCAAAGTTTCCAATGCAAGATAGTTCTTTGGAAGCTGGATATGGACTAATGATCGACTCTCCATGGAAATTCAGACATGATAGTGACAAACATCACAAAGAGAAAGCCCTAAAAATTAAATTATGTTGACTTTGCATCATTGTAGTCACAAGTTCCTTGACTATGCGTGCTACAGTAAAAGTCATTGCACTGGTTGTTGATACAAGAATATATTCAGATAGTATCAGAAAAAATTCTAATGATCCTCCAAGAAGCATGAGTGTTATAGGGGCTAGTTGACCTTATCGACTAGACCCGACAGTCGACTTAGAACTTGTCAGTTGACTGACGTAGTAAGAAGTAGAAGTCAGTCAGAGTCTTTGTTAACCGACTGACCTAGGCAGTTAAGTAGTTACAACTGCCTGATAGAGATATAAATAGATAAGCACATGGAGGCTCAGATAGCTTCATGTGAGAGGCTGTATGTAATTGTGTTGTACTGTCTATCATATAATAAAAATATTTCTCTTTAGGCTCTCATTACTTGTGTATGTCCCTATATATGTCTATGTGTATGCATGTATCTCTATGATGGCTATGTAAGGTTCTACTGGTAACATTCCCTACTTTTCCCTAGATTACAACATTGGTTCCGTTGTCAGTAGTACTAAACTTGGGTATGTAGAAGTGTACATAAATGCTAACTCAACAAGACATACGTGAGTGGTGGGAGCACAAAACCGAGAACTACATCAGAAACTACATAAGAAAGAATAACCTCTCACTAGTCGAAGCAAGATCACGGTTCTTTTAAGAGATGCATGGGAGATTCCTTGAAACTATCCCAGAACCATCGTTTCAACACATTAATAGATCAGGTGATGCGTAAATTGACACCCGAAGATAAGTTAGGGCTGAAGTTGACGAACAGAGGAAGAACAAACCTGCACGACTAGCTCGAAATAATTATTGAAGATTATATTTTAGAACAAGCCATTGAATTTCAGACATTCCTCGATAAAATAAAAGATAAATTCTACACCGAATTGCATGACAGATTTTTCTGCACGGTTCCAACGCTTCTTCATAAATTCCTTCTTGACAAGGGAGTCGATGATATCATCGAATACTGACCAAGATTAGGAACATCGTTACCAAATAGAAAATTCCAAGAAAGAGATGAAAAGTGGGAAGCATTACTTGATGAAAAGTGAAAATATACAAGAGAAGCTTGAGATTACTTCTTGAAGAAATAAATATGGCCAACACTCCTGACTTATAGTAAGTCGGGTCAACAATGGGGGGTCGATCGAGATTGTGAGATGCCATAAAACAAGAAGTAACGTTTCCCAAGCCTAAATGTCGTCAAGATGGAAGCAAGCCCATAAGCAATCTGTGGATATTCAAAAAATAGAACTAGATAAAAGAAAATAGAAAAGAGAAGAACTTTGTAACCAGTGGAACATAAAAAAGTCGAATAGAAAGATGTTTGGGGAGGGTCAGCCTGTCAGAGCACGCGAGCAATATGAGTCAGATAGAGATTGACCAGAGTTAGCAACAACAACAGTTGCGGTGACACCTGACAGAAGCAGCGACACACAACTGAACATCCATCAACCGATTGATGAACCAGGAAGTATGGATTACGAAGAATCTGGACCAACTTTACGTACATCTCTCGTACCAGAAACCAATCCACGTATAAAGTAATTTCTCCAACAAAGTCTGCATATCGACGACCAATCTACAAGATTATGGTACAGAAAAAACGACCTGGGAAACCTACGAGATGCATTGATTGTTGAGGCTGAACGGAATGAAGTCGACAATATGATTATCCAAATCAAGGACCTCACCGACTCGACCCCCCTGCCACATCTAGTCTTGAGAGAAGAGATTAACTATAGTCTGGAAGTGACACAACCTTTAGAATGACAATTAGTAGAATATAAAGATCAAAGTTCCCAAACTGATGGTGCGTATTCTATACTCAAGAAGAAACAACTATTCCTTGAGTATCATCCATTGTCAGACGCAGGCAAAAATCGACTAGAAGATTGGACAACTCAGTCGAAAGCAGTAGTATCTCAAACACCAAGAATGTCGAGCATTCCTACCAAGAAATTCAAAATGGGATTCAACCACATCCCCATTTACGAAGGATAGGAGGACCCAAAACGCCATTGGTTCGTATGTGAAACTTTTTGGGATGCAGCTGATATTATAGACGAGGATAAGAAAATGGCTCAATTCATAGCTGCGTTGCGCCACTGCACATTAACATGGTTCATGAGCTACACCAAAAAAAAACTCGTTCAAAGACAGAAATAAAGAATAGTTTTTTAACATTCTTTAAAATTCGGGACATCACACATTTGGCATCTCAAAAATTAAAAGAAATCAAACAAAGACCAAGTGAGTCGGTAAGAGAATATGACAAGAGATTCAAAGATCTACTAAGTGAAATACCAAGGACGATCAATCAAAACTTACTAGTCTAGTGGTATGTAGCTGGGCTACTACCAAGAATCTGATCCCCGCTACGCTTATACAAGATAACCAACTGCGAAGACATGCTACTGAAGGCACAACAAGTCGAGTCGGATGACGATAGCCCATTGACTTCCTTGACGACAGAGAGACTCGAGGAAAAAATAGAACATTTGCAACAAACAATAAAAACTCTATATATACGATGCAACGAACTATGGTGCACCACATGCACTGGGGATGGATACACAAAGGATAATTGTCCCTTAAATGAGCGTGCTCAAACAAAAAACATCCACTGAGTACAAGCCCATAAATACTGTAATATATATGAATGACTAATTGATCATAGTATACAATATTGTCCACACAATCTAAAAAGAACGAAGTGGTGCCACATATATGAAGCTTCCGATCACCGAACTTCAGAATGCCATCTAAATACTAGAAATTAGAATAATATGTGAACAATCTACCACACAGAAACCACCAACCAAGCAAACAACTATGGTCAAAGAGATGATTACTATGGTGGTCGTGGTCGAGGTCGAGGAGGTCGATATGGATTTGGTGGTCAAGGTCGAGGTCGTGGATGACCATATTTTTTTAATTGTTGGAAAAATGATCACGACAATGCAGACTGTCCTATAAAAGACAGAATTAATCTGAAATTTTGTAACATATGCAACATTGGATATCACTCTTTAGAATATTGTCCGATAGTACTCGACAAAATTATACCCAGAAAAACTATAAATCTACTAAATGTAGTATCCAAAGAAGAGGTGAGGAACTCCAAAAACTTACATATTGTTACAAGGTCAGGCGCAGGACGCGACATCCACACTCCACCACAAAATTACCAAAGAAAGAAAGCTAACAACTTCCCACACCCAGATAAAGAAGAGCAAATAATGAGAGAAGCTCTTAACTTCTTCAGGAATTCCATAGAAGATCAACAAAATACAAGAAGTCCAAATGAAGACACCATCCATGAATTTTTACAACTACTCAAATAAAAATAGTCGATAGGCAGGTTGTTGGACCTACTTAACGTACTGCAAGAATACAAAGATGGTCAAAAACTGACTAAGGATGCAAATCACCTCTCTTATAGCAACAAATATTACGATCCACGAGTCGACTTGGATATCGAGAGAATGATGGTCAATCGGGTGGTCATTGATTTTGGTTCGCAAGTCAATATTTTAACACGAGAAACATGGGTACGAATGGACCGACCCAACCTAGCACCCACGATGAATTATCTTAAGTAAGATGACCAGATATTAATAGAACCAATCGAAATACTAAGAAATGTCGACACACAAATTATGGGAATACCGACTTCGAGGTGAACGACCTTGTCGAAGGAATGTCAGCGTATGCATATCTTGTCGGTCAACCACGGGGTCGATGAATGAAAGCAACTATCTCCATGGAAAGAGATAGAATTAAATTGAAAGGAAGTGGGAGAAAACTAATTATTCCCCTGTACCCAAAGGAAGGAAAACCATGGACAAAGTCGTGGGATGAGGATCAAGAAGCCAATGTCTATATCAGATAAATGATGAACAAAAAGACTACATAGAACCAACCGCAGAAGGAAAATTTTTGAGAGAATCCCCCATGTCGGTCAGACATAATTCTGAATCCGTCTTATACAACTGGAAAATGGAGAATTACAAAGCACATGCGAAAGATTGTTGGTCTATCGACAAAGCACATGCGAAAGATTGTTGGTCTATCGAAGTTATTCCAAAGAAACATCTTAAGACATGCTACTCAATCCAGGCTGTATCAAAAGTATATGAAAAAATAACCTGACAAACTCCCACTCTTATCTCGACCGACAATCAGATTATGAAACCCTTGCAATACAGTGAATGACATACCCCTTCGATCCATGTTGAAGAGGTAGCAAAATCCATAGGAGAGCAAGGAAGGACATAGAGTGTTGTGGAAACTTTCACAGGCCAGGCTGCAATATGGTGGGAAACATATTCGCCCTGATTACAAACATGGATGACTGTGTTGACATACTTTGTTGAAAGATTCAATGACAAGAAACTATCCAAAGATGCAGATATTCCCACATTCAAAATCGGCTACGATCCAGAATAACATATTCAACGTTGTGAAAGAGAATGACAAAGAATAGGATATAAGGATGAAAGGGTATGGCCCCTTATGTTCCCAAGTACATTAGATGAGATACCAAGCAAATGGTATAAGATTGAAGAATCTCGTGACCACACTTCAAATTTGGCTGAAATCAAAGGAAGTTTTGTGAAAGACTTCGAATTTAATCTAGTAGAGGAACACTTGAAAGATGCAGCATGTCAAATAAAAATATTTCTAGAAATTCCTTCACCAACTTTACAAAAAGAAAAAGAAAAGATGCAGGTCAATGGAGGATCAACATTGACTTGTAATATTGTGTTGTTAGAAAACAAGGAAATCTTGAATGCACGGAGGATCGACATGGAGAATATAAAATGGCCAAGACAGATCTTCCAGTGGAAGAAAGACCATCCAACACTCCAGAATCATGTGAAGTCAGTATTAAGTATAGCCATGAAACAAAAAGAAGACGAAGAACAACCTCAATTCCCAAAAATCTTTACAAAAATTGAAGAAGGAGAACACCATCTCGACAAGGCAAAACCACCAGAATGGATGGAAACGAAAATCAAAACGAAGGAATTTGATATATCAAATGATGGTTGACCAAAAATGGTATGAATAGGTGACTATTGGTCTGACAAGAAAACAATCGACATAGTCGGACTACTAAAAGAGTATCAAGATGCTTTTGCACACGACTACAAGGATCTGAAAGGACTTGTAAAGGAAATGGGTGAAATGAAGACTGAAATGATCACAAGAGCAAAACAAATCAAAAAATGACCATACAAGTTAGTGCATATGTACAAACCAATCGTTCAAAAAGAGATCAAAGGAATACTACAAGCATACAATATATCCTATTGACAAGGTAGAATGGGAAAGTCCCATGGTGGTACAACCAGAGAAACATGAGCCTACGAAATTAAGAATTTGTGTCAATTTCTGGGGACTCAATAAACAGACTGTGACAGATCCATTCCCCACCCCTTTTGTTGATGAAATCATAAACAAAGTTTATGTTCACGAATGTTATTCATTTACTTATAGATTATTAGGATATAACTAGGTGCTAATAGAAAAATAAGATCAGGAAAAAATAACATTCATGTCAGAATTTGGATATTTTGCCTACAGAGTAATGTCTTTCAGACTGAAGAACGCACCAATTGTTTTTTCAAGAATAGTAGTAAAAGCATTCAAAGAGTATAACTACACAACCATCGATGTATACTTCGATGACTGGACAATCTATAGTCTATTCAGAAATCACATACAATGGCTTCGACTTATGCTAGAACGCTGTAGATAGATTCAACTATCACTAAACATCATAAAATGCATATTTTCCACACCCATTGAAATCCTTCTAGGACATGTGGTATGTAAAGATGGGGTAAAGGTCGACATGGCTAAGATAAGGATTATCCTTGATCTAAAACCACGTGTAAATAAAAAAGATATTAAAATTCTACTGGGTCATATTGGCTATTATAGGAAGTTTATACGCCACTACTCAAACATCACCTTCCCAATGGATGAGCTTCTACAAAAATATGTTGAATTCAAATGGAGCCAATACTGCCAAGAATCCTTCAAATTTTTAAAGAAGAAGTTGGTCGAAGCACCCATTCTCAAATTTCTAGACTGGTCGAGAAAAATTCATGTCGATGTTGATGCATTCAATGTAATTGTCAGGTCGATTTTAGCTCATCCATACGACGACATAATGGATCATCCAAATGTGTATGTAAGTCAGAAACTAAATAAATCATAAATATTTGTTGATGGTTACTATTATTTCAGGAATTTGAATTTGACGTAATCATTCGACCAGGGAAAAAGAATGCCCGACCCAATCACCTTTCACGATTAGAAACAAGAGAAGGTATGACAGGCATCGATGATGACCTTCCAGACACACACTTATTCAGAGTCGAAGCTGCACCTAAATATTTAGAAGATATTTCCAATTTCTTAGCAGAAGGAAAGGCCCCGAAGGACCTCCCAACAAACAAAAAGAAAGTTCTAGAAATTAAAGTTGCACCATTCAAAATCATTAACGAATGTTTATACAAAATGGAAATGGACGATGTTTTAAGAAGATGTGTGCCAGGACATGAACATGAGGATATCATCAATGAAGCCCATGCAGGAGTAGTCGGAGGACATTTTCAGGCTGACACAACACCTAGGAAGGTACTTCAAGCAGGCCTGTGGTGGCCGACTTTACATAAAGACTATTGGGATCAAGTTAAAAAATGTGATAGTTATCAGAGGCTTGGACGACTCTTGTGGAAAAAGGAAATTACACTAAGTTAAATAAACCCTAATCGAGCTTTCGAAATCTGGGCTATCGACTTCGTCGAGCCATTTCCACAGAGGGTAAGAAGAATTGGTGCCAAGCACATCATTACTGCGGTCGAGTATGTGACTAAGTGGGCAGAAGCTGAGCCAGTCAAATCTTGTACCAAAGAGGTAGCAACTAAATTCATCTACAAGAACATAATCACAATATTTGGCTGTCCTCTGACACTAATCAACGACCAGGGAACTCATTTTGTAAATGAAACAATTAAAGTTCTACTCGAATTTTTTTTAATCGACCATAGAAAAACGATAGCATATCACCCACAAGCAAACGGGGCAGTCAAATCCTTTAATAAAACATTACACAAGGGACTTACAAAGATCCGTTGCATAAATAAAGATGTCTGGGATGATAAGATTCATGCAATCCTCTAGGCATATAGACCAACATTCAAAAGATTGACTGGACATACTCCGTTCAAGCTAGGCTAGGACCAAGAAGCCATTATTCTGCTACAATTATGGACTAGTTTCGATAGGGTCGCAGCTTTAGAAAAATTTGATGAGAGCAAAAACATGAATGATCGACTATACCAACTAAACAAGCTGGAAGAAGAGAGGTTAATAGTGATCCATCACCAAGAGGTTCAGAAGCAACAACAAAAAGCATGGCATGATCGTCACTTAAAGAAAAATGATATAACAGAGGGAGACTTAGACTTACTGTATGACAGTCGTATAAAAGGAAAACCTATAAAATTGGAAACAACGTGGTTGGGGCCTTATGTGGTGGAAGATATTCGACCAATTGGAGTGTTCCAACTTAGAGCATTATTAGGGCATCCATTTAAGAATGTAATTAATGGTGCCCGTTTAAATAAATATCAAGTATAAAAGAAAAGAGCCCTGTTGGAAAAATATAGCAGGGAGTTGCAAACCGGAACCGACTAAACTAACTAATCATACTTAGTCATTTTCTCGAAATTTTCTTTACTCTCTTATAACTCAACACTTATCCTATTTTTCATTTTATTGTGGGTTCGCGGGTCATAACTTTTTGAAATCCTCTTCTCTTTACATCCGATTGATGCATCCCTATACTTAACCATTTCTTGAGTTTCCACCACAGGTTGGCGGACCCGTGGGTTCATCTTGTTTCTAATATCTCTTTTCATGTACATTTGATCCTCCAGCGTAATACATGTATTATCTTGTCACTTTCCCCAAGACATATTTAATGCTAATTCTATGGAGGATAACATCTAATTAAAATATTGAAAGGTCATTATTAATGGCAAACTTCTAGAGTAAATTCTCCATTACTTTAAATTTAATTTACATTCATCCTTCCTTTGAAATAAGAGCTTCAAGTTATATTATCAAAAAATAGTTTACTTTGAAATTAACATCTCAAAGTGATTGTACAAGAGTCTGCCAACTTCATCAATATGACAATGAGAAGAAGAGAACAATTTTGTGGGGACACTGTAAACTTATATGGGCAGGAGTACCAGAGGTTTCAGTGATCGAGGTCATATTGGTATTATTCATCACTGCCATTTACATAAATAAATGAAAACAAAATATGGACATCAGGCATTTCCTTAGCAAGATGTGTACCTGAAGTTTTTGATTCTAGAGAGATAGTTTCCCGGTGCGTTGACAAATTTGATCAAAATCAAAGGATGATCCAACTCCAAGGAGAATCTCATGTTTCTTTATCACCATTAGTTTTCAAAAGAATGTTAAAAATTCCCTAGCCAAAAATCACATTTAAAGTAGATGAATCTAGAAGCTTCTTGAAGGAAATAGACAATGGACTAGAACCCTTGTAGGAGTATCTTGAAGATCCAACAATGATACCTAGAAACATATCTAACATTCAGGTCAGTTTACTTAAAAACCCTTATTGAGAGATAGCATGACTTTTCGCTAGAGTGACAGGTCAGTACTCTACAACAACTATTCCTCGGTTGGCTCTTTATATTTTACATTTCACAGTTCATGAACAAGCAATCTTCGACTGGGCGAAGATTATTTCTAGACAAATCTCTTTGCAATTTTCAAATTTCAAGAAAAACGAGAGGTTTATATGTCCTCATATCTTACATTTGCCATTACGTTTTGTCATGTCTTTAAGGGTTTGATTGTGAGAAGACAAGTCGACTATAAAATCGACCCAGTACCAATGTGGTACCAAGCCTTATGGAAGCAAAAGGATACTTATCATTTTTATGAAGTCTATGACACATTTGTATCTTCTTTTAAGAAACTTGTCTTCGGGTTGATAACATCTAGACTATCCTTGGAAGCATCAACCTTCCTGGATAAAAAGGGGAATATTGACACTACAGTGTTGTTAGAATCTATTGTTCTCGTGAAAGGCCTATTTATCTCTCGTACTATGTTCCTGATAAAATGTTTGTTACATAAGTTGCCATACAATACAAATTTTGGGTACATTTCTTTCATGATAAAAGAAAGAAACAACTCATTCCTTTACCATGGAAAGTTGGAGAAATTCAGTTAAGGAGTATTTCAAAAATCGATGAATTTTCAGTGCAGTTGGACCGGTACAATTTAAAGTTTGCAGAAGAAATCAGGGGGTTTAATCCCAAAGACTTTTTCATGGACTATATGACATATGTTGGTTTCATTATTTCACTTGCTAATACATTTTTATTCGGAGAGGAGGAGGGAGATAGTCAAGACCAACTAACAATAATTGTTGAAAAGAAAGCAAAGGATATTGACATTGTCGTTAGTACTGTTAGCATTGAAAGTCACACTTTGACTGCTAAAGTGTAAGCTCAACACCCATCAATAGGTTTAAAGATAATTTTTTATGATGATGTCAAATGTATCAAAACTCAATAAGAATAATGAAAATCATAGTAGGTTCCATAAAATATGTATCAACAAATGAGGTCTTGGCTAACTTAGATCAAGGTTTTAACGAGTAAAATGGATAGATGGAAGACTTTAGTGAGAAAATGAAGATATCTACCACTCACATCGGGCAATAGTAGCAGACATATGAGGAAAACCTTTTGACATACAAACTTCTTTAATCAAAAGATAAACTCTGATAAAATTATAGCAACATCACAACAAAACCTCCATTGCAATACAGATACAATAAATCAAATGAACCATTCAAATGATAGTAGAATTAGAGTAAGATAGAGATAAGATAATGGGAAAGGAATTGATTTCTATTAATAAAAAAGTCTCAGGTCCGATACACAAAATCCAGAGATGGCTCTGTAACTTCACAATTTCAAAAGTATGAGTCTCATTACAATCCTTCGAACCCTTCAATGATTTTCAATGTCTATCTTATAGCCTAGGTTGTCAATGACAACTTTGCAATTCTAATTCCCCTTCTTGCATAGGATTCCCACACCTAAAGGTGAAGTAACTATTGGGCCTCAAAATAGTCCCTATTCTCACTCCATTATTCACCAATACCTTCACATT
>CBVK0100465672.1:0-11666 GCA_900067695.1 Picea abies | reverse complement strand
TGGGTGAAGGGGACCCCGCTACATTTTATTGTTGATAGCGTAAGCCAGAATAACCTCATCTCAGCAGAGGTTGTCAAACAGTTGGGATTGTCGACAATACCACACCCGCAGCCATACAACATTGGGTGGCTTCGGCAAGGATGAGATCTCCGTGTCAACCAATAGTGTTGATTGTCATACGACATTCAACCCTTCAAGAATGAGGTATTATGTGATGTTGTCCCATTGGATTTCTGTGATGTTCTCTTGGGCCAACCATATATGTGGAAACGCCATGCTATCTATGAGTCTCGACCCCGTAGTGTCATTATTACTCTGGGGAGTCATCTCTACAGGATACCAGAGGTAGTTCCAACTACTACCCCACCTAAACAGTGTCAAAAGGTAGTATCTCATACTACAAAATTCATCTTCTCCACTATTTGTTCAAAAGGAGAACAAAAGGACACTGCAACCACTACAGCCTTGCCCCAAGCACCTTCTATGCAACAGAAGCAGAGAAGGTCGACAAGGCTACAGAAAAGTGAAAAGATTCCTTCTGCACATCATCCTCTCATGTATCTCAACTTGTTGAGAAGCCTCAACTGCAACAGGTTCATGACAGATTTCCACAAACTAAGCAGCGTGACGTCTCCAGCAAGACAAGCAGCTCACCAAGATGCAGATTCAACAAATGTTTTTCCCTCTCCCCTGGGAAATAAATGCAATGGAGACCATTGCTTCCTAAGGAGGGAGGATTGATCTAGGTGGATATCGGTGGCCACCCACCTTTTCCAAATGTCTCAAAACGGATTTTTGGCAATTTTGGCAATTTGCTATTTTTAGCAGTTTTTTCGGGTCCTGAACTTCCAGGGCCATTTTTAGGCCCTAAATGATGTTTTTTTGGGTATGTTTCTCTAGAAAAATTTCATCTACAATGTTATTTTGTCTCGATCATTGTAGGCCTCGGATATATCTTTCCAATGAGCTATCGTGCGCCCTAAACAGAGATCGTATGCAAAAGTTACGACCCCAAGAAGTTGATGTACTAACTTACCCAATCGGGGCCCACATGACTTTTGACGCTTCATCTCCTAGGGTTAGGTTTTTGGATGTCTAGGGTTTTTGGAATTCTTTCTTATTGTAAAAATGCCTTGAGAGCCTCATTGTAATCATCTTCTTTTGAATGAGCGCAACCGTCACATCTCTTCTCAGAGATAAGCCGCTACCATTCCAGCAAGCTTGTTTCCGTTGCATTTTACAGTTTCAGCTTATTTCGTTATTGAATAGAAAACTAGTTTTATTGTATCTCTGTTATTTGGTGTTAAGCACCTGTTAATAATATGTAGTCATTTTGTTCTGCTCATAAAATCCGGATCAGTGGTATCAGAGCGGTATGCTCCTTGTTGTCTTAATGCATGTCCCCAATGAGGTCGGAGTACAAAGAGTTGGGTCTCAAGCTTGTTTCTCTTGAGGACAAAAGCTTTCACATGCCCAAGTGACCTCTCATGGCAGGAGAAAAAAAAGATGACTGGACATGAGATCCTTTCAAACTGTTGATTGAGGAATCCCTCACGGAACAGAGGAACGAGATGATGGATAATTTCACGCAAATCCTTCGGCGACTAACAACAGGTGATGCATCTTCTTCGAGTGGAGGCGCCGCCCCCTTCAAGGTACAAATAAACTTCGATATTCCTATATTTGAAGGTCAGATAGACGCAAATGTTGTAGACAAGTGGTTGGTTATATTATTGAATATCTACAATATCTCTGTGCATTTCTTTATTATATCTCCGCTCTCATTTCGTGCCAAAAATAATCCAGATCATTGGTACAGATTGGACAATGAAAGACAGGAGTGAATGTGACTGAAGGTTGTAGAAGATCTAAGTTTTTCATGGAGAGAAAACCCTAATTGTTCAGAAGGAATATGCAAGTTGTAGTACAGACAGACCGCGTACATATGTGAGTTGTACTACTGGTAGGGCGCGTACATATGCGTGTTGCACTACTGATTTGGTGCTCTTGTGGATTTGGTGCTCTATTCAGTTGTTGTTGATAACCCAAGGATTGTAGCCAGTAATAAAAAGGAAATTGTACATACATCTTATGTTATTTTTTTTCCTTGTGGTGATGACTTATTGATTATATATGTTGTTGTTACATGTTGTTGATGTATGTTAACATTTAATTGGTTATAAATGACAGCAAGTAAGTGATGAATAAATGGTGATTGCTAATTAAGAAGTTTTGTGAAGGGAAGGTTAAAAAATATCCCTACATTGATTCACCCCCCCTCTCAGTGTGGTCGGTGTGTCCAACAACTAGTATTAGATAAGGCCTTCACTATAATCCTTAACAAGCTTGGAGGAGATCCATGGACACACAAATGGATGATGAGTTTCCAATCCTTGATGAGGAAAATTATTCTACATGGAGAATAGAGATGAAAGTGCATTTGAAGGAAATCGGAGAAGGTGTTTGGAAAGAAACTATTGGTGGATCAGTTCCTTTGAAGAACAAGTCAAAGATTGTAGCTCAAAGGGAAGAAAAGAAGAATGATGCATTGGCTCTCAAAACCATTCTTAGTGGACTCTCAAGTTCTATCAAAGAGAGCATGGGACAATGCACTTCCACCAAGGATCTATGGCTAAATCTAGAGAAGACATAACAAAGAAAAAAGGAATACCTTGAAGACAATTCCATCAAGATCAATGAAGGTAAAGAATCTTCAAAATCCCCTAATTGCAATATTTCAAAAAGTGATGATTTTGAATATTTCTCTACAAGTGAAGAAGAAAATCTAGAAATAGTTTGTGTAGAGTTAGATGATATTTATCCCATGGAAGAAGTAGAAGAAGAACTATCAAAGCTTAAAAATAAAGTTGAATGGGGTCCATTTGAATACAAATATGACCATTGTTACATAGAATATGGAAATATTTATGAGAACACTAAAAAGTTTCTTAAAAAGAATCAAAGGAATATCTTGAAGTTAAAGGAAATGCTCAAAGAACAAGAAGAAATTAAAAAGACTCAATTAGAAGAAAAAGAAGAAGAGATCAAAATACTAAAGAATGAAATAGAAGAAAATAAGAAGGTAGATGATGAGATTAGCAAAATTCTTGAATTTAATGTCCATATCAAGTCCCAAATTGAAGAATCCAAAAGGATAGAGGAACTATTAAAGAATCAAGTAAATGAAAACGAAGAGTCATGTCATAAGTTGGAAGTTGAAGTTGTTGATCTTAGAAAGAAGGTAGAGAAGTCAAACAAATTCTTGAATATCTCAACAATCTTGAATGAGATATTGGATAGTCAAAGATCACAAAATGATAAATCAAGTCTTTGATACAAGAAAGAAGCCACACATGTTGAAGAAAACACCCCAAAGAAGCATGAGGTAAGTCCCTCACTCTCAAAGGATGGAAATAATGTTGCAAGTCAACCATCTACACAAGGCAAGGAAAGTTTCAAAAGAACAAAGCAAGGAAGACATCAAGAAGCCATCTTTACACCTCAAAGAAGAGAGACACCTTCAAGATGGACACCAAAGAAAAGGTATAAAAAAGTTTTTCATGGTCACTATTACTCATGTAATGAATATGGTCACAAAGCTTTGGAATGCATATTTTATGCGAGGAGAGATAATGAAATATTTCATAACACCCTAAGATGTTGGAGATGTGATCAAGTAGGACACATTGATGTTCATTGTTACATCATGAGATGTTATAGTTGTAGTGGATTTGATCACAAATCCCAGGATTGATGGAACACAAGAATAAAGTCCATGATGAGGACTTCATATAGCATGACTAGAAGAAGGCATGAAGTTAGGAAGGAAGACATTTTTGAAAAGATGGAATCTCAGAGCTCAAGTTCTGAAAATTTGGGACACCTTCAGAAGTGGGTGAAGAAAACTGAACAATCAGAAAAGAATGGCAGCCTTAAGGGAAGTTCAAGTTTGACATATTCATAAGCATACACGGGTTACAATGGTAACAGTAACGTCAATACGCAAGTTGACTTATAAATAGGTCACATACATACGTGAGTTGTCTATATAGCAGGTTGTGTATCTGTGGTAAAAGCTTTGGGAAAAGGGCTATACATATGAGTTGCAGCATGGTATGATGGTATAACTCTGTGATGGAGGGTATGACATATTTTGTTGCAGGTTCTGACATGGTTTGTTGTAGGTTTCATGATTACATATTGACATACATAATTGTTGTATTTATGGTGGTGATATATGGTTGAGTGTTGAAAGACTATCTTGGATGCATGGTACTAACCCTAGAGTGTGGATTAAAACATTTTTATGTTGAGTAACAATGTTGGTTGTGACAATGAAGTTATGGCACATTGGTTATGAGATATATCATGATGATTCTAGCTAGAGATATCATTAATCTATTGAGGCAGGCTTCTAGTAAATATATTTTTGGATGCTTAGGAATTGTTGAAGTGAATAATGGTTGAGGCAAATCATTTAAGGTACATGGTTGGTACTTATTTGAGTTCCATTGATATATCTTATGATTTATTGTGAGATGAATATTTGTTGGATATCTTGGTTCATGCATTTGGCATGAGGATGGGCTACATAGTGGGACATATAGTTGATGAGTTGATGAGGTGGTCATGTTGTACATCATTGATGAGTCATAGCTTTATCTATAGTTGATGCATGATTGGTACACTTTTGGTACATTGACACATGTTTATGGTGGATATGGCATACATGTATGAGGACACATCTTGATTGTAGTTCATATTGTTGTGGTATTGGTGCATGGTTGATGCACTTGCTTGGTACAAGCGATGATACATGTTTTGGTACACTAGTTGATGTATGGTATGACATAGATGAGACACTTTTTATGATGCTTGATGGTTGAGATACATGGTTGAGGCACTTGGTTCTTGGTAGAGGCATATCATGAGTGATATGACACTTGTTTGAGGCACATGGTTGGCATGTTAGTAGAGACATATGGTTGGTAAACAGTTGGCACATGTTCTTGGCATATGGTTGATACACTCCATTGATGATATCCTATGGTATATTATATGGAACAGGATGTACATGATTGATTTACATGGATTTTGTGCATGGTTGGCACACAATATGGCACATGATGTACATGGTTGATGTTTTGTTCATGATTATCTATTCACTATTGACATATCTTTTGATGCATATCACTCATGATATGCCTCTACCATGGACAGGTCCAAGGATCATCATAGAAAGAGCGGTTGATCTTGTTATGGTTGAGCAATATCATTTGCAACAGAAGCATATTGTAGTGGTATCATATTGTTCATATTGCAGAGAAGAAAGGGGGAGACATACCCATAGGGGGCGTCATTCTTATTCCCATGATTCTAGGAGGAGATATTTATCAATTGCAAAGATAAATAGTTGAAAAAGAGACCTATACTTGGAGAAAGAGAACAAATGCATAGTTCCAAGAGGAGTGATGGTCACAGGGGGATCATGAGCTATATATATTCAGCATTACATCAGAGTGATATCCCTTGTTCAAAAGGGGAGAGATTATTCATAGAAAGATCAAAGGAATTCAAACAGGGGGGGAAACCCCAAGGAGAGTTCAGGAAGGGGGATCATCCCCAAGGAGAGTTCAAGAAGGGGGAGCATCCCCAAGGAGATTTCAGGAAAGGTTAGATGCCCCAAGGGGAGAATGACCATTTTCCATTGATTTCAAAGAGGGGGAGATAGTCACATTGATGTGATTGAGATGACTATTGATGTAGAGAAATTACTTGTCTACATGTTTCCATCAATGATTGGTGTTGACATCAGTGATGGTATTGCCATCAATGCCAAAGGGGGATATTGTTGGATCATGTTGTCATTGATGCCAAAGGATTGATGTCAAAGTTCAAAGGATTGATGTCAAAGGAACAATGTCTTGTCATAGTATATCGATGTAGGGATTGATGGATCGTGTATTTTCCTTGATGTCAATGGAGTCATAGTCGTATGATGTCATGCATAGATTAAGATGGATCAATGAGTTTTCATTGATATATTATGCATAGTTAGATTGATGTGAAGATGGCTCATTATTGTTGTGTCATGGTCGATAGGGAGTATAAATGGATGAACTCCATAGTGGTCCCCTTATGGTGAAATCCCTCACAGGAAGACACTTTGTGGTTGAGTTATCCTAGTAGTATGGTTAGAGAAACCATGCTTAATTGTGGAATAATGAGATGAAGATCAGTGAATTTTTGAGTGAAACTATCATAGATGGATAGTGATTGTCATTCCATTTCTGGTGGTATGTGGAACATCTCATAACTCCTCATGGTTTGAGAGTTATGGCCTTACAAAGTTGGAGGACCCTCATATGATGGATAGAAGCCCCAAAAGGTCAAAGAAGTCAAAGTGCTTGCAAAGAAGAAATTATTTAAATAATAAAGTGAAGTGACAAATTCAAAGAGGATTATTTAAATAATAAATTAAATGGAGAACTTTCTAATTATGGAAAGTATTTATGAGAATGTTAACCCTAAAATGAGGAAAGTGGGTTAAGTGGTCAAGTGGCTATTGATATATGGACAAGTGGAAAATTGGACAAAGTTGGACATAGGTGACTATGTGGACAAAGTGGCCTAGAATATGCTTCTAAGGAAGCTACTTGGAGAGTATCAATAATCATCTCTTGAGAATATATTGAAGATCCATTATGAGAGAGATATTGAATGGAGGATCTCATGGACGCATAAAAGTTTTTGTAAGTCTGAGATCTTGATGATGAAAGTTCTAGAAGTTCATAAACCCTAGTTCTGAAGGAGTACACGAGCAGCGATGGGCCAAGAGCATACATACATGGGCTACATTGATCTATAGCACATACACTCATGGGTTGAAGAAGGACAAAGAGCATACAATTGGAGGAAGTCACAAAGACTTGAGTGTGAGTTGATGCCAGGTTCTTGAAGTATAAATCAAGTTCCATATCTGCATTCTATGGGCTCAAATATTCCATAGAAACTCTAGTATAGTCACATAGTTGTCTTGATGGATATTCTTTCTTATTATATGGTAAATGCTTAAGGAATTCTTGGTATGGGTGTAGTGATATGGTTATGTTGATTGATTGATAGAGTGAGAAACACTCTTATGTTTCAGTACTGATATGCTTTCCATAGTATAGTGGTTACTTATGTTTAAGTAGCATTCATATTGTATGGTTGAGGAGCATGAGTAAGTTGTTGGAGAGTTTGGATGTGTTGATATTGGTATAGATTGGACAATGAAATACATAAGTGAATGTGATTGAAGGCTGCAGAAGATATGATTTTTTCATGGAGAGAAAACCCTAATTGTTCAGAAGGAATATGCAGGTTGTAGTACATATGGGAGTTGTACTACTAGTAGGGTGTGTACATACGCGTGCTGCACTATTGACAGGTCTCATACCTATTGATAGATATGTATCTTTTGAGGATTGATTCTTCTTCGCAGTTGGTCCTGAGTTGTGTAAGTTGAGTCTTGCATTGTAGAGATAGTGCTCTTGTGGAGTTGTAACTCTATTCAGTTGTTGTTGATAAGCCAAGGATTGTAGTCTGTAAAAATAAGGAAATTGTACATATATATTGTCCTCTTTGTGTTCCTTGTGGTGATGACCTATTGATGATATATGTTTTTGTTACATGTTGCCAATATATGTTAACATTTAACTGGTTATAAATGACAGTAAGTAAGTGATGAATAAATGGTGATTGCTAATTAAGGAGTTTTGTGAAGGGACATTTGAAAAATAGCCCTACACTTATTCACCCCCCTCTCAGTGTGGTCATTGTGTCCAACATTTCTGAGCCATCTAGCTTGGAGAATCCCAGTAAATGTGTATGTTGAATAGGGGGTCCATGCAGTAGATACTACAAATCAGAGAACCATCTGTCGACCAATATGAAGTGTTTAAAGAGACATATTCAAAGTATTTATATAGAATAAGTTTATGATTATATTTCACATATGTATTCAGGAAGGGATGTCTTCAGTATAGGTTGTTCCAGACATCCAGAGTTTGATGAGTAGGTAGATCATATTAGTGGACATATTTTGATTCAGTATGATAAACAAGAACATGTGATGATTAGTTGTAGCATATTCAGGTGAAGCCTTCATGATAGTTCAATGATAGATGGGTTAGCATTGTGGACAGTTGAAAAAAAAAGTTATGAACAATTTGTCACATATGGACAAGAGATGGATTCGTGAGATGCTTAGCAGGTACAAGAAACATGGGTCAGATGCATAGCAGCATATTTACAATTGGAATAAGTGAAATAAGTTAGAATAAGTTGGTCACAGATAGACAAGTAGTGAAAGGAACAATAGAACAGGGAAAGAGAAACCATCAGCAGAAGTTATATCATCAGAAGGACATTTTTGAACAGTTTGGTCAAGTGAACATGACAATAAATAAAGAAATCAAATTTTTAATTCTTTTTATTTATGTCAACGAAATTCAAGAGGAAGTACCAATGGACAATAAACAACACTAGAAGAGAGGAAAGGAAACATGTACAGGTAGCCATACATCGATCTACACAAGGTTGTTAAGTCAATTCATCATAGAGAGAGAGAGAGATCTAGAAAGGAATATTAGTAGCATACAGACAGGGATAAATACCCACAGGGGGAGATATTATTTTTCCCATGATTGGTTAGAGAAGGTACAGTATCAGGAGGATACATATCGATGAGGGGAGTTAACCTTTGGTCAAAGATGAAGAGAAAGAAGAGAGGCATGAAGACAGGGGAAGAAGCACCAAGGGGAGATACCCTTTGTCATTGATGTCAAAGGGGGAGAGATAGAAACATTGATGAGGAGTGTAGATCACAGGGGGAGAATGAGCATGAGTGCTTACATGCCTAAGTGTTTCCATCAATGTTGGTGTTTCCATCAATGCCAAAGGGGGATATTGTTGGACAGTTGGTTTTCATTGATGTTAACCCTTGGAGAGTGATCTTGGAGATTGATGCAAGCCCTTAGATATTGATGTCAACCCTTGCAGAGGTTCAGAGATATTGGACAGATGATTGACATTTATATGGTCGATATCGATGGTGAAATAGTTGGGTACATTTGATGTAGTCTACATGTATCCCAAGAGGTGTGGTTATGGGACCCGAAGTTGATTAAGGAATAACAACATGAAGGACAGTGTAATTGCAGGTAAAACTATCATAGATGGATATTCCTCTTCATTCCATTTCCAACGGTAGGTGGTACGCCACATGGTTCCTCATGGTTGAGGAGATATTCCCTCATGAAGTTGGAAGCCTCAAAGAATGGTTAAGAAGACCCTAAGCAGTTACAAGTCATTAATTAAAGGGTAAATTTGTTGCAAACAAGAAGTTACAAATTGGCCTCACTACAATAAATATTAAGTATGTTGTTGTTAAAGTCGTCCCCAATGAAATAATCATTAAAAAATAAATTGAATTTTATTTGGGTCAAGTCGGCCCTAAAAAGAGGGTGCCAAATCTAGTGTAAATAAGGTACCTAGGAGTTGATTTGTAACATCAAATCAAGGGATTCTTATTTTAGGTAACCAAGAATATCTGAGGCATTTTTCAGAGGGAAGATGAACTAAATAAGGTCAAAATTACAAGGGATGATGAAGTCTTGTGAGGATGTGTTCTAAGGTATGTTATTTATAGGTCATCTTACCATTTTTGCTATAAATTTATTTCTAGAATTATTCAAATAGTGAAAACTATAGTGTATTGAGAAGACATATCAAGGTACTTGGGATAGAAATTTCATGTTATGGGTCATTTTATTTTGAGAGATACACTATGTGGAAGATAGGGTGTTTTTTTATTCCTAGAACTAGTCTCAACCAAGTGTTCCGGGTAAAAAGGTAATAACTTATTCATATAAGATCCAAATTATGTGAGAAAAAATTCATTGGATATATTATAGTCTTTATTATTTTGTGTGAAATTTTCATATCCATATATCAAATAGTACGCGCTTGGCATGCTCCACAAGTTCGCTCTCTGGAATAAGATAGAATTCAACAAGGTCTACCATTTTTTCTATAACTCCTTTTATGGGAGGTTCCAAGAAGTGAAACCTAGAGGAATTGTAGAGAATATATTGAAGAATATTTTTTACAATTTTCAAACCTTTATTCATTATAGGTACAAAGTTATTCTTGTTGAAAGTTAGGGTTTGTGACTAATCCAAAAACTAGTCCCATGAGAGTAAGGTAAAGTTTGATGAAGATGTTATTCTCTTGTTGTTGAAGTTGAGGAAGGTATGAAAGTATGTGATCACATACACCAAGTATGTTACAGAGTTATAGTTATGTTTATATGCAATTTTTTAGGGTTACATGTTGATGACGTTATGGTGTATGGCATGATTGAGACATATCATGAGTGATATAGTATATGGTTGAGGCACAAGGTTTGAGGTACATGATTGGATGCATGTATTATTGATGTTGGTATAATACTTGTTGAGGCATAGATTGGTAATTGGTTTGGCACATGATTTAGGTGCATGTTGGACACTTCATGTTGGCATAGTGCTTGAGGCACATCTTGGTGTTATTGGCATATTGGTGGAGCTTTTGTGCATGGTTGATGTGAATGGTTGGAACATGGTATGGTACAAGTGTTGATGGTTGAAATGCATGGTTGAAACATGGTATGGTACAAGTGTTGATGATGTAATTTTGGTGCATGGTTGATGCACTCGTTATGGTACATGGTTGATGGTACAGGTTGTGGCACGGGTTGATGCATGGTTGATGCATGGTACAGGTTGGTACTTGATGGTATGTTGGTGATCTTGGTACATGTGTGGTAGAGGCATGTTTTGGTGATGTCAGAAATCTAGTTGAGAGGTGACCTTGGTATATAATCCATGTGAGAGGATCTGGTTGAGTATCAGTGATAATGATAGGTTGGACAGATTGACAGTGACAGGTTGGATACAGTGACAGGTTGACAGGTTGCATGTTGATGTGACAGTTGGTGTTCCTGATTTTATACTTTAAGGCTCTAAAGTATACCATCAAGGCATCCGTAAAGGTAAAGGTTATTAAAGGGTAAGAATCAAAATGAAGGGTAAATCAGAGTTAGTTTCTCAACTGCCTCTGTCTAGCTTCCCATTGTTCTTGTATGTTGATATCTCTCTCAATAGCTTCCCATGAACGTTCTAATTCGACCCGATTAGTTTTTGTTTGCATAATAGTATTAAATAGGTTCAAAGCAATGCTATTTTGATCTTGGAGGCTAGGTTCTATGTTGGGCTGTCTATTATTTGGGACAGTCATGGAAAATAAAGTTTTAATTAAAAATGAAAAGTTTGAATATTTGTTGCTTTAGTTTTTAAGGAATAAAAAGAGAAAAAGAGTTTTTTGAACTCAAAATAATAGCATAATAATAGTTGAGGTTGTTTCCTGTACTTGAAACAATTTTAAGAATATTAAAATAACAAATTAGTACTGCTGAGAAAATATGAGGCTTTAATCACGAAAGAATCTCATATTGTAACAGGAGACAAAGAAGAAATCGAGATTTCTAATGAAGTGTAAAATATAATCATTCAAATGACCTACAGGTCTTGAAATTGCTGATAGCACTCACAGAGGAAAAACTGTAAATGATTTAATAACCA
>CBVK0100465671.1:0-12032 GCA_900067695.1 Picea abies | reverse complement strand
GCTTCAAGTTGACAGAATTCAGAATCTCGTCTGTATTATTTATATCACAATGGATTGGAAAAAAATTTAATACAATCGGCTCTCTCAAAAAAAAAAATCCCTTTCTCAATCTTGTGAAAATATATTTATACAATGATCACCAAACATTTTTCCCGTTGATGATTAACTAACTTCATAAGATTAACGGTTACATGAATGAACAATGTCAAACTGTTTACATTTCCATTCTAACTGTTTTATTATTACAATGGTGAAAATCTTCAAAATAGTATTCCATGTCTGCGTTGATGAACCTCCTCCTTTTTCTTTAAGACAGTGAATACATTTTCCCAGAAATTGTACTAAAACTCTGGGAGCTTCTGGAATATCCTTTGGTTCAAATAAGAAAAACTTTCTTTGTAGTTCTGGCAAACAGTCTTCGATAATCTTTCTTGTGAACTTAATAGTTTGTAGTTTTAAGTTAGGCATTACTATCCATTTGTCAATTTGAGTGACATTGATTACATTTATTTGTTGGATCGATTTATGAATTTCTTCCAGATCCTCTTTGAATCTTAACTGATGCTTAACAATGTTAATTTCCCCTAACAACCCTGAACAGTCATTTTTTCCAATGTTCAATGAAGTTTTCTCTAAAAGGTCAAAAATTCCTTGACAATTGTCATTAAATTCTCTAGTTATTCTTTTGTTTTCTGAGGTCTTCCTCCTATACCTTGAGTATTACACCACCTTTAATCTGCCCTGAAATGGATAGTTTTTGAGCCTCCCCGAAATCTTATTTTGTTGAAAGAGCCACTGCTTTCTGGAAAGTTTCTCTGGTTGCTTTCACTTCTCTTTATTTTTGGAGAATATTCTCCAAGGATTTACTTATTTCCTGAAAGTAATTCTAAACAAATTCCAAATTGAAAAACGCTCCCTATTGTTCTTTTTCTATCTTCATATGTATTTCCGATACCTAGGCTAGGAAGATTTCAAGCTCTACCACTTGATTTGAAATGGAATTAATCTTATCTTGTAATTGTTTATTTATTTCCTCTTGCTTTATGACATGTGCTTGAGTGACCTGTATTTTCTAATTTGCTTCCTCTAAGCTTTCTTTCATTTTTTGAATCTCTTGAATATCATTTAATCTAGCTTGTTCTAGACCCTTTTTTATCCCCCAACTAATATTTCTTTCAGTCTCCTCTAATTAATCCTTTAGTTGAGCTATCATCTGATCTTTCTGCTCCGACATAGTTTTCAAACTACCCACAGAGTATAAATTCGTCAATGTTAAAGCTCCCATTGTGCCCACTATTTCTGTAGTGAATTCTCCCTCTTTAAGTTTTTGTCCATCTATAATGATCTTGTGCTTTTTAATCATCATATCTCCTCTTGGATGCATCTCCTGTTTCAGGATAGCCTTCCTCTTTTTACTGAAAAAATAATTGGAGGGAGGAATCGCATCCCTAGAAATGGGCTCAATGTTACTAGCATATAGAGATCCCTCTTGGGGATTTCCATAAGTAGACTGTAATGGAGTCAAATAATTAATGGGACTTCCAAGTTCTATCGATGTTGTTCCTCCTACTTTTTTGGGAATATTTTCAGGGATTTCCGAGGGTATTTCCAACTCCTTTCCTTTCCCTACCTCTATTTTTTTTGTCTGAGGTACCTCTATTTCTTGTGAAGGCATTTCAGTCTCCTTCATTTTTCCCTTTGTATTTTCTTTATCCTGTACATATGTTTTAAAGCCTGGGGGAGGCCCTTCCAGCTCTGGAGGAGGGGTCGTGGATTCACCCTGCAAAAGTTTTGGCAAACAACTTCGCCTATGACTCTGGAAGGACATGAAACCAGTCTGTAAATCGGGTGATGAGGCTCGTACCCTGTTCAATACCTCCTCATAAGTTTTCACCTCCTTGAATATATCATCATAAATAGATTTTTCATGTTCATAAGATTTCATATTACAGTGCATCAAATGTCTGCTTACTAATTGATAAGGGTCATGCTTTCTGTGCTCAATATCTACCAATTTTATTTCTTCTAAAGCTTCGGCTTCTACTTTAGAATGGCCTAGGTTTAGTAATGAAAATTTCCCAACATACACAGGGAAGATTGGCCAGGACTTCTTTCAAGTTGCATTTAGATTAGTTCCAATACCACCTTTCACTATTTGATGTGTTACCTCCCTCAATACTAGTATGTCTGGGAGGAATTTTGAAAGTACGTGAGGGGGGATTGAGCATCCATAAACCCTAAGGTAAGAGAAGTTTTCATCAACAAACCAGTCGACTATTGCTTTGAGATTTCCTAAGACTAACTCAGAAATGTGAGGGGGTTCACAACCATAAAACATTTTATGCATTGGAATTATTATAAAGTGACAAATTTTGTAAAATGCATTCTTAACATTTTCTTCCCATAGCACAGAGTGATACTCATGAATGGGTTTGGGGCAAGTTATGTTCCAAATCCAATTCATCAGGGGAAAAGGAGTCATGAAGCAAACTGCATCCATAATGTATGCTAACATGTAAAAGGCCACTGGTTGACCTTTAGATTTTGCAACTCTGTAATTTGAAACTTCTTGAGCTAGGTTATCAGACAAAATCTTACTCCAGTTGAAAGTGTATCCTTCTGAACCTTCTTCTAAAAAGGGTACCCATTCTGTAGGAAAATGGCAAGGATATTTTTTTCCGAAAAGTCTACATAGATTAATGGCTACATAGACCATGTATTCATTCAAAGATGTTGTGGCATAAACCCCATGGGTATCGGCCCTAAAATTTGATGGACATCTCCACCATTCTCTGATTAAATCGGGCTAAGTTCGGTCTGCCTCAGTACACTCCTTCCTTTGAAATTCAGCTAAAAACTCAACATTATAAGTGTACTTAGGATTTGATGAGAGTTTATACATTACTTGTATATGTTCTGGCCTGAATGAGTCGAAAACGACCCCTTGATCATTTAAAATACTTCTTGTTGGGATATCAACCTTGTCCAAGGCCCAATTGATCATTTCGTTGTACACCATAAGCTGAGGGCACATCGCGATCTTATGAAGCTCTGATTATGCTATATGCTGAAAGTGATTCTCGAAATTAGTAGGAGAATTATTGATTTCCTATTCCAGGAATTCAGAGATTTGTGTCCAATATTTAATTGAGTCGATAGCATGTGGCATAGTGTTGGATATGATATCTCCTTACTCTATATCTTCACTCTTCTTCGGTGCTTTCTTTGGTGCCATGACTTTAAGTTAGATGGAAAACCTGTCACGGAAAAGGACTGTATGAGCTCGGTTGAATTCGTCTTACGCTTTGATAGTATGAAACAGAATATGTTGTGAAACACAGACCTTTAAACTCTCTTTTAATTCATTTAACGATGTAGGTACTAATGCAGCTGACAAGAATTCAATACATTGAATGCAGTAGATATTTACTAAGATACACATTAGTGTCACATATCATCAGTTATCCTTTATTAAAGTGGTCGCATTTTGGCACTTTTGAATTCAAAATTCGAAAAATTTCATTTGATCTCCTTGTGGAACGAGGAGAATAGGTAGACTTAGTGGCTTTATTGGGTAAATGGAGTCAATGGATTCTTTCTGTAGGACTTGTTTAGGAAGGGGATACAGAGGGAAAAAGAGATTTTGCATTTACTTCTGAAAATATTTTCAAAACTCTCAATGATGTAAACTCAGCTACAGTCACATTCATGATCTTCTCCTTCTCGCTACTAAATTAAAGTTTTCTTTAAGATGATCAAAACAATCCTAGGAAACCCAACAGATCTTGTGGGATTTTGGCTTGCATCAAATGAAGTAAATTTCATTTTTTTTAATTGGGGAGCCCTATCTGGATTTGGGATTTAGATCTAGTTTTGAAAAGGCTGGTAACCAGAATAGAGTTAAAAATACGTATGAAAACCTTACAGATACCTCAGATATTGCTTCACTGCCAGCGAGCCTGTTCAGTACCCCGGTGAAGTTATCTTTCCCTTTTTACTGAATTTCCTTTCACCACTTCGAATCATAATTATGCATTTAACCTCAGATATTGCTTCACTTCTAGTGAGCCTGTTCAGTACCCCGGTGAAGTTATTTGTCTTATATTTACTAAATTTCCTTTCACCACTTCGAATCATAATTATGCATTTAACCTCAAATATTGCTTCACTGCCAACGAGCTTGTTCAGTACCCCGGTGAAGTTATTTGTCTTATATTTTAATTTTTGAATAAGAAGTGGGGGAAATCAATGGTAGTAAGTATATAGGGATGGTATCTGTGTAAAATTTATAGTAGAGGTCTGTCAACTTTCTTTGATTACCCTGGACCAACCTTTTCTAAACTTTCAAAACACCTTAGTTCGTAGGAAAAAACAAAGGGGAAGATTAATTCCATGGGTCTTCCTTTGAGCAAGCCTAAATCCTTAGGAAACTATTAAGAAACCTAGGAGAGTTAGGATCGGCCTAAGTATAACTCTGTTTAGTCAAAGAGTGAGGAGTTGTGAGGATTGGTTTACCTTTTAAGAACTGTTTTTTACCTTCCAAAGTTAAGACGTAATCTCTTCTCCCTCTGTGGGAAAACCATAAAGATGTTTGGTATTTTAAGAAGGAAAAACTGAGGATAGAAAGGGGCAATGGAGAAAGACTTGGAAATCAAAAAAACAGGGGTCATGAATTAGACCCAACTCTTGGAACTCTTTGTCAGAGATGCTTTCCTCTCTTTGTTTATTTTAATTACCTCTTATCTTATTTTAGGTGAAACTCTTATGGCATAGATTTAGAAATCATTCTTTTAGTGACATATCACTCTTACGAGACAGTCGTCGCACTTTTAAAAACCTTTGTTTGAAAAAATAAACTTTTATGGAATTCGCACTTTTGCCTTACCATTTCCTTTCTCTTTTGAAATAACCAAAATCCTTATATCACCTATTTTCAGCGAATTTATCTTCTGAAATATGGATCTCTATTTTCTCCTTTAGCTTTGTTTGGGCTGCAATCCAGGATCCTGTAAAGAAACATAATGAAGAGTATCAGCGCTTTTAAAAGAATTGAATACATTTAAAATTTTATATCCCTACTTCTAGAAAAACATTAACCTTTTTTTTTTTTTTTTTTTTAAAGAAGACTTACCAAAGAAGATTATGAAATAAAAAAGAAAAATCAAATGGTATACACAGTGGAAATTTTAAAAATCAATTATTCCATATAATGTTTTAAATAACGCCCATTGACAGGGGCGTTGAGGATTTTACCGTCCAAATTCTCTAACAGAAATGATTTTTTTCCCTCAGGAGTTGTTACCTTGAACGGTTCGTACCAGATGTGATCAAATTTACCATGTTTTTCCGAGTCTTCCTTCCTTGCATCCCATTTTAAAACCAAATCTCCTAGGAGAAAATCTTTGTCTTTAGCTTTACGGTCGAATAGTGCTTTCATGTCGTCCTAGTATTTCTGCAACCTTTCATGCACTTCGGCCTGGTGTTGTTGGACTTCAATCAGCTGATTTATCCTTCTTGTGACATGATTTGGTTCTTCCTTCTCATCTTGCCAAAGTTTCATTACAAGAAGTGCTAGATTTACAGGTAACACTACATCGGTCCCATATACCATTTGGAAAGGAGAAGTGTCGATAGACTTTTTCGTGCCTATCTGATTTTCCCACAGAGCGTATTTCAAATGCACATGCCAGGATTTATTATTTTCACTCAGCACTTTCTTAATTATATTGATTAAGCTCTTGTTTGCAGAATCGGCCAGCCCATTTCCCTGGGGGTAATACGCAGTGGAATGACCAAGCACAATATTGTATTTTTGGCAAAAATTGACCATAGCCATAGATTTAAAGGCCTGGGCGTTATCTGTGACTATCTTTCGGGGGTAGCCGAATCTAGATAAAATATTCTCTTCTAAAAAATCTATTACCACCGAAATTGTAGCCTTTCTGGTTGGGATAGCCTCAACCCATTTGGTGAAGTAATCTATTGCAGTCAGGATCCATTTATGTTGAGTGCTAGAATGAGGATTAATTTCGCCTATGAAATCTAATCCCCATTGTTGAAAAGGAGCTTCCATTTTGACTGGAACCAACGACATCGTTGGGAGCTTATGCTTACCTGCGAATAATTGGCAAGGGTTGCAAGCTCAGACCTTGGCATTGATGTCCAAGAAAAGTTTGGGCCAATAATACCCTACCCTCAAGATATTATAAGTCATTTCCCTCCAGGCATGGTGTCCTCTACATACTCCTTCGTGAAATTGGCTTATGACCTTTTCTATTTCTAATTCGACCAAACAAACCAACAGGAAGCCAAGAGGGTCTTTCCAATGCAATTGTCTTTCAGATATACAGTATTTGACCGCATGTAGCTTCAATGTTCTGGATTTAAGATGAGGTCAAGTCACTTGGGCACTTCAAGGTCAACAGGTAGAACACTATATCTTTGTACCAATCTGATAAAGCAAACTTCTCTGTGATTCTAGTTTCAGCTATTTGTTCATCGAGTTCATTAATGTCCACACACTCTTCACTTCTCTGTAAGCCATTTATCTCGAGAGCTCTGAAATTTGATTCAGCTAACAGTTTAGTTAAACCTTGCCCCTTCACCAGTTTCGTTGGTTTAATCTCCAAATCGAATTCTTGAATTTTGGCAAGCCACCATCCTCTTTTGCCATCACTGTCAGACTGAACCAAAATATCTTTTACGGAGCTAGTGGGTACGTACGCAATCACCTTAGAATGAAACACATAGGTTCTAAAATCCTTTAATGCCTTCACCATAGAATATTCTTGTTTTTCCATTATATTATATCTAAGTTTAGCGTCTCTAAGACTTTTGCTGAAAAAGTCTATCGATTTCTTGAAACCTTCTTCATTTTTTTGGAGGAGAACCGCGACGAGTGTGTGTTTGGAGGTAAATGAGAAAATAAGAAAATCCTTTAGATAATCAAGGCTTGCTAGTACGGGTGCCTCACTTATAACCTTTTTGATGCATGTGAACGATGCTTTAGCTTCCGCTGTCCATTTCACTTCATTGTTTTTCTTAAGCATATATGTGATCAATTTCACGATATCAGCAAAGTTTGGAATAAATCTCCTCAAAAAATTTATTTTTCCTAAGAATGACCAAATCTCTTTTACATTTCTAGGAATATTTATTGTGTCTATAGCTTCAACTCTTTTAGGGTCAATTCTAATTCCATCTCGAGACACAATATGGCCCAAAAGTTTACCTTCTTGCATAGGGAAGTGAGACTTTTTGGGGTTTAAAGACAAACCAAATTTGCGGCATTTTTCGAACGTCTGCTTGAGATGTGTGAGATGATCTTCATCAGATTTAGAAAAAACGGTTATATCATCAAGATAGATAACCACAAATTTATCTCTTTCACCAATGAAAGAAATATCCATAGCCCATTGGAAAGTAGCACTTGCATTCATCAAACCAAAAGGCATCTTATCATACATAAATGTACCCCAAGGGGTGGTAAAGGTTGTCTTTTCTTTATCATCTTCACAGACGGCGATTTGATTGTACCCGGAAAAGCCGTCGATCATTGACATCCTATTTTTCCCAACTAATTTTTCTAAAACATGATCCATTTTGGGTAAGGGATAATTATCTTTGAGGGATGAATTATTAAGATTTATGAAATTGACACACAATCTAATTTCCCCGTTTTTCTTTCTAACCGGGACCAGGTTTGCTACCCAATCATAGTATCTCGACGGTACAATTATTTTTGCATTCAGGAGTTTTTTTACTTCCTTTTCGATCACAGGCAATAAAATAGGATTAATTTGTCTGAGTTTTTGTCTAAAGGGTTTGACACCAGGCTTCAGGGGTATCTTATGTTCGATCACAGAGGTGTCATAGGTTCTTAGCTCTTCATATGACCAAGCAAAAACGTCTTTGTATTTTCTAAGCAACTCTGCGTATTTATTTTTGGTTTCAGGGGACAGATATTTGGATAGCTTGACCAACTGAGAGTTTTCTGTAGTACCCATGTCACAGTCCTCAACTTCTTGAGGTTGAGGCTATAGGGTGGATTTTGAAGGGATATCATCTTGATTGAATAATCTTTCCAAGGAAATTAGACCCTTGGGTATCTGGTTATTTTTAATAACAAGCATTCGGTGATTCATGATTTTATTGTGAAACTCTTGAGGATCCTCTCCTTCCTGCATGATCCAAATGGGGTCATTTTGGTTTTCTTGGTCAACGTTCGTTTCGGAAAACTCGTCTATAGATTCCAAAAATTTGTGAAGTTGTTCATCATCCTCAAAGACTTGTCAATGTTGTATGTTATTTGGTATAGAAGGTCGGTGCCTCATTTGTATGTGATACTTTTGTTTAAACGTAGTGGGAGGTGTGAACATTGAGGCTACTTTGGCTAATGCATCAGCCTATTGGTTTTCAGTTCTTGGAATGAAATGAACCCTAACAAAGGAGAAGAAATTTTCAATCAGATCCCAAGCGCAATTCCTGTAGGACCTCAACCTAGGATGTTTGGACTGGTACTGTTGGTTTACCTGTTTTATGATTATCTCGACGTCACCAAAGACTTCGAGGTTTTTTATTTTCATTCTCCTAGTAGCTTCTAAACTTAGCACTAAGGCTTCATACTCACATACATTATTTGTGCAGTCCACATTCCACTATAGCCTATATGAAAAGGGGATTATAAATTGATCATCAGGAGCCACAAGGAGTGACCAAGATCCATCTCCAAGGTAAGATGAAGCACCATCAAAATACATCTTCCATACACCAGTGCTATATACATTTTTTTTAATTTTTTCCTTTTCAGTATAACTTTCATTTATACCTACCTCAAAATCATCATTAATAGATAAGATACAATTTCCTAAATCTTGATCAGCAATATATACAGGGTGGTTATTTGGGTTATGTGGATCACCTACCGTGAATGCCAACCTAGTCTCTCTGTAAAGACGTGTGTATTGTCCTCCAAAAAATGGAATCATAGCGTATGTCATGTCAAGCTAGAGAGATCCTCCAAGCTTGGAACCCCATGATCTAGATAACAACATACCATACTTCGGAGGGATGTCAGCGACCACTACGTCCATAAGAATTCTTTTTGTGGGTATTTGTGCTAGATTGACCACCAGGTCTTTAATCATACCTATGCATTTGACCTTTCTTGAACCGAATGAATATAAGTCTCCATATGGCGTGGTGATTTCGAGACCTAGTTTCTCCATAATGGCTTTTGGAATCAAATTATGGGATGCTCTAGAATCTAGCATGCAGTTATGAAGCAGGTGGTCGAATAAGGTCAACGTGATATAGAAGGGGGCCACAGTGTCTCTCACACCTTCGAAATGTGGACAAAAAACTATGTTCGGCTTGTCATCTTCTAAGTTGATGACATCGACTTGATTTTCATCTTTGGAAAAGCTAATCATCTTGGCAATTTGTTTTCTATATATGGGATTTTTGGCCAATTCAACAAGTGGGATAGGGATTTTGATTTTATTTATTTCGTTTTCCAGATTAAAATTTCCCAGGGCCTTGTCGCTCTCTATGTTTGTGGCCTCCATTCCTTTCTTTTCATCTTTTCTTTGTGGTGCGGACTTGGTTTCAGTCACAGGAACCTGTGTTTTTTCAGTGGGTGTTCCTACTAACTTTGACTTGACAGGCTGTGTGTCAGCGGTTTGGGTTTTTGTAGTTTTTTTCTCAGCAACCTTTGGAGCTACTTCATCAGTTTCACCCCTAGGCAAAATCGTTTTTGTTGGGGCAGTTGGAAGACTCTTGTTCCTAGGTCTTATATTATATTTCTCATGTACTTTGGCTATAATATCATCAGTGATACCCTGATAGGCCAACTCTTCAGTCGTATCGTTGGTAACATTGTCTTCCGATCTAATTTCCTTATTTAAGGATTTTTCATAATCTTGTCTCTATAAATAAGGTGATTTATTATCATCACCAAGATTATTAATATCCTCATCAAAATTTTCAAAATCTTCTAGATCTTCCTCTCCAATGAAGTTTTCACTTTTGAAGGGGGTTGGTATATTTTTATCTTCATTTTTAATTGTTTTATGTGGGGCCTGAGGATCGGGATTCCTTCTAAAATCCTTCCTAGGAAAATTATCCCTTTTTTATTTATCTAGTTCCATTTTTGAGATCTTATTTGAAATTTCTCTAACTACCCTATCCATCTCGTCTATTTTATCTCCCGAGGATTTACCCAATCCTGAGGCTCCACCTTGTTCTTTGAATTTCCTATTTTCTTTATTCCCAGTTTCTATTTTTGCTTTTAATTTCCCTTATGCCATCATGTTCGATTCAATCTCAAGGGCATCATCTTGCATTTTCATGAGATCTGTTGATCTCCTTTCTCTTAATAATAGGGCGAAATCGGGATCAAAGGCACCAAAAAAAGTCACCTTTGTTGCAGGTTGAGAAGGTTTGACTTCAACCGGGATTTTATTATATAACTTGTTAAACCTTTGCATGAACTCTAGAACAAATTCTAAGTTTTTTATTCTAAGGGCTTCGAATTCAGTTAAGTAATAGAGGTGGTCCCTCCTCTCCCCCCATTGTCTAATAAAAGTGTTTTCAAGTTCTTCATAAGATCTTAGAGATCTATGTGCTAAGGCTTAGAACCAAGTCCTCACCTGTCCTTCGAAAGTCTGAACGAGTAGTCTGGAATAGACATCTTTGTTTTCAATTCCGAGGATGTTGGAAAATTGGTCAAAGAAGTTTATATGTTCTTGAGCGGTCAAATCTCCCTCCCCTGTAAACTTGGGAAGGCTTTTCATATAATTTTTGGGAAGGTTGTGTAAAGGAACTGGGAGAACAAGGGGGGCATATCTAGCAGCTACTTTAGCAAAGATTCCAGGAAGCAATGTGTGGCCTCCTGTTGGTCCTCCTGGGGCACCGCCCCCATCTCCTGCACCTTCATGTGCGGCCATTGATAGATTAGAGGATGAAGCTCGAAGTGTGTGATGAGAGGGCTCACAGAAATCTAAGGAATATTCCTCAGGAAAAAACATGTATCGTATGACAGGGGAAGAGAGACAGATCTCTCAAGGGTTTCCTGAACGTTCAACTGCATAAAATCAAGCTGACAAATAGTATGTATGGTTGAAATGATTTGTCTAAGAGATCTTCGTGATTTTAAAATATTTTCTGGATCAGAGACTAGTGAGGTATGCTTGTCGTCCGAGTTCTTTTTGGTGTTCTTTCAGCTAATAGCCAGTTTACTTATCATGGATTCGTCAAGTGAAAAATACAAGGTAGCCTTAGAAGGTTTTCTATCTTTGTTCACTATCAAAGAAAGAAAGTGTCAATGTCGTTCTTCCCAAGGAAAATTTTTGTTTCTTTGTTCCCCAGCAACGATGCCAAAAAGATGTTGTTCCTAAGTTTATACTTTAAGGCTCTAAAGTATACCGTCAAGGCATCCATAAAGGTAAAGGTAACTAAAGGGTAAGAATCAAAATGAAGGGTAAATCAGAGTTAGTTTCTCAACTGCCTCTGTCTAGCTTCCCATTGTTCTTGGATGCTGATATCTCTCTCAATAGCTACCCATGAACGTTCTAATTCGACCCGGTTAGTTGTTGTTTGCATAATGGTATTAAACAGGTTCAAAGCAATGCTAGTTTGATCTTGGAGGCTAGGTTCTATGTTGGGTTGTCTATTATTTGGGACAGTCATGGAAAATAAAGTTTTAATTAAAAATGAAAAGTTTGAATATTTGTTTCTTTAGTTTTTAAGGGATAAAAAGAGAAAAATATTTTTTTGAACTCAAAATAATAGCATAATAACAGTTCAGGTTGTTTCCTGTACTTGAAACAATTTTAAGAATAGTAAAATAACAAAGTAGTGTAGCTGAGAAAATATAAGGCTTTAATCACGAAAGAATCTCATATTGTAACAGGAGACAAAGAAGAAATTGAGATTTCTAATGAAGTGTAAAATATAATCATTCAAATGACCTACAGGTCTTGAAATTATTGATAGCAATCACAAAGGGAAAAATGTAAATGATTTAATAACCA